>JBAMHW010000026.1:12773271-12786409 GCA_037177495.1 Rhadinocentrus ornatus | reverse complement strand
CCCCCCCCCCCCCCCCCCCCCCCCCCCCCCCCCCCCCCCCCCCCCCCCCCCCCCCCCCCCCCCCCCCCCCACCAAACACAGCACAGAGAGGACAGAGTAACAGGTTGTTTGTGCAAAACTGTGAAGAAAGTGCGAGTTACTCTCCTTCCTCATATTCTCAGATGGGCTTTGCCCTGTGGGTGAGACGGTTCAACACAATCATGAGATGATGCAAAAATGAGGTAGGCTACATGTTAAAATTAAACATCATGTGAAAGCTACACTTAGCTTGGAAGTCACATTTTCAAACATCATCACGGACCAGTTTTACATAAATGACTGAAACACTGAGAAGAAGAAAAAAGAAAAAAAAAAACACAGAGGAGAGAACACAGTCCAACTTCTAAAAAGTTCTGATGCAGTGAATAAGGACGGTTTCACCTAGTAGAGTCACTGTAAATATTCTCAAGAGTTACGATCCCTGATAATGTGTTAATGGTAATAAAACCAAAGGTCATTGGATCTAAGCCTCAACACGACTCAGATTACTACAATTGTAGATTTGGTTTTCAGATGCTTTGATGTAATGTACATGATGTTTTCAGCAGGAGTATTTCCATTTTCACCACCCTGGGAGAGTAAAAAAAATAAAAAAAAATAAAAGGATTTCTGTCTGATTTTCAGGTGTGTGAAGCCACATATTGTCTGTCAATACCTGTGGGTGTACAGACGTGTCTGTGTGTGCGTGGGGTAAAACTCCTCTGGTTGGAGTACAGAAATAATGTTAATAGAAATTACGTGATGTTGTGTAAATCAGATAAATATCATCACATAGTTTTTACTACACGGACAAAGTAGACAACTGTTCTAGTGGAAGTTTAACTTTCAGGTTTCCGTGTTTCGGCCACAGGTTGCATCTTACAGTTGGTAAGTGAAGCCGTTCATACTGTATCTCAACAATGTGTTCTCGTTAGAATATGGTGCATTTCATATTTTGATGTCATGTGGAAATCCTCCATCTTAAATAGAATTTCTATTTCTACATTAACACTGAACAGAAGCTGGAGTTTAAAAGATTAAATTGCAAACCAAATTGCAATATTTGTCAGAAAAATACCCATTAGATTTTATTCCCCATATCATTCCGTGCATCATACTACTGCGTTAATTAGGTTAACTTTTAAGGTCATTAATCCTTGAAACCTTCCAACTGTGAAGTGATGTGACGGCATAATGATTGGCTTGTTCTAGGATGCCTGAAGTCTAAATTTCCACTGACAGACAGATAAAGCACTTCCTGACTAAACTAAATTGGTCTACATTTTATCCAAGTATCCTGTTGAATGCATGTCCATACCATTAAAAACAGGTCAATACTAATTTATCAGGATTCATGGTATTTATCCTAGCTTGTTCTTGTTTAGGCTAATGTATCCTGCAATATCAAGTCTTTTCAGGTAGTGGCATTGAGTTTTAACCTTTTGTAAGGAACTTAGAAGACTCTCTCTGTGGATTTTGATGGCAAAAATTAGGAAAAGCACTGGTGTAAATATAAATAGCTGACACTGCTCCATTAAGTTTCTATTTTGCAGGTGGTATAGTCCCCAGGGTCCTTGTTGCTAAAGGTGCTGTTGTGTTCTGCTGCTTGACATCTATTTCTGCAAATCTATCCTGACATTTTCACATCCCCATAACCAATCTTTACACCATTTATCTTATTCATAAAGGCACTATTCTTTATTTTACAGGTGCGCGGAGAAAGAATTTTCTCTAACAGGCCAGAGCATTCAGTCCTAAACTATCTTCTAATTTCCTTCTTTCTCCATCCATAACTTATTTCCTGTCTCCCTCCATCTCTGTGAGTTTGACCGTGACCTGAATCCGCTTTGTGGAGACTACTGACTGAACTAGATAGTTACTCATGTGCAGATACACACAGAGCTGCATGAAGCAACCTGCGTACGGTTCAGTAATTTTCCAGTCCAACTCCTCGTGATGTCCATTACCTCACTGATGTGCATACTCACACAAATTAAGACAAACTGCCAAGACAGTGGTACTTCACTAAAAACCATGCTCAGTCAGCTGATTATTTGTCGTTTTAAATCATTTGCATTAGGTGATAAACACCATGGCATCATGCTAATGATTATTTCTTGAAGGCAGTAAAAAAATAAATGCAGACATCAAGAATCAGATGTCATGCAGGATGATCTGTGCATATATAGAATATGTAAGAGTCTACATCAGGATATAAACAGCTGACCAGCGAGTGATACACACATGCCGTCACATCTCAGTTTGAAAATGTATAGGCATGCGCGTAGTAATCATAAATTTTTAATTAGAAAAAAAACTTAGCATATCTGGCTGGACTTTTAAAGCATGCTCAGCGGTTTGGCAGCATTTAATAAAAGCTCTGAACCTGGAAATGCAGCATGTTGACAAGCCTGCAGCCCCTGCTGAGCACATCTGCATATTTAGACTTGATCACAATTCAAGCAGAAGAGAGATGATGACAGAGCCTCTTCCTAGCAGGTGTAAATGCAAATGGCTGCAGATCCATTATCCAAATTGTGAATCCAGATACAGATCATATTAATAGTAAAAAAAAAAAAAAAAAGAATAGACAAACAGGGGTGAAAAATAATTCAATCAATATATTTTTTAATTTCTAGACATGCCAATGAAAGTCAATGAAACACCTATAAGCCAATTATTTATGCTGAGAGGCTATGGCACAGCAGGAGTTCCTTTCACCTCACTAGGAGACTTTTTGTTATTTTTTATATTAACATTTAATGTTGAAAAAGTACGGTTTAAGAAGTGTAGAAGCAAATACCCCTCATTTAAGTGCTTTTGAGGAAAAAAATGCAATGTTTGTTTTTCTGTTTAAAATGTAATTTTATACAATGACGTAGATATCTTAAAAGGTGTTTCTAAAACATGTTCATATTTCCTATCATGTTATACCCGCGCTAAGCAACAGGCCACAGATATTCTTGGAAACATGTGGAGCAAGAGGAGACAACTGGGCATGCTCAGATGTTCTCAACAGGTCGCTGAGCACAATGCTACAGGTACCTGCATCTCTTCATCCCCCTTTTCTGTTAATTTCCCTCAGCACTTTCTCCCCCTCTCTTCATTTTTACTGATCCATCCTTTTTGTTTAACTGTAACACAGCATGAAGAAGAACACATGCTTGCACAACCACCCCCTGCAACTCAACCCCCCTAAAAGAAAAACATACAGACTCACATACACACATGTATTGAAGTTGAGCATCAGCAGCTTGTATTCTCTTTCTCCTTCTCTAAGAAGTCTGCCCTAATTCTTCTTGACAAGGGCTGGGAGAGCCAAGAGAACATCTAAGCACACACACAAGCACGCCAAAATATGCCACTCCACTATCCATTTACACACAGGCATTGGCAAGGAAATACACATCACTCATGTCCAACACACACAGACACATCTGAGCTGGTGGCATTTTACCTTAATTGCCTTTGTCACTGCTTTCAGAGCAGTTTAGCCCAGCTGGGCTAGTTTCTCCCCATCAACACATGTCACCGGCTTTTGTACGAGTGTAACTGCTAAATAAAGACAAGGGTCAAACGTTTACATGCAAAACAAGTTGCATTAATGATGAGATATTGCTGCTTTGTCTCAGCTGTTGCAGGTTTTTATAATATACAACACACTAATAAACAGCGAGAGTGTGTAAGACTGCATGCATCTTTGTGGAGCTGTTTTCATGAGGCTACTGCAGGGGATGGGAGTAGTATTTCTCCTTCCCTGACTTCCCTATGCAGCATTAACCTCTGTATCCTTTTTTATCCATTACACAAGTGCTGTGGCCTTCTTACAGTGTTATTACCAAGAGGCTGGGAGTGTGTGCATGTGCATGTAAAAGAAATACAGAGACATGCTTGGATGTGCAGACTGAGGCCAGGGGCTTCTGAAAGAGAAAGGGGGAAGACAGACAGGGAGGGAGGCAGCATCCCCCGGAGGAATTCAAGTAGCTTCTGTGCTATGTGACCAGGATAGAGATGACTTCATCAGGGCAGCCAGTTTCTCCAACTTCCTCTACAGAAGCTCTACATCGTGTCATGAAGTTGATTCATGTAATCACTCCAGTCAAATAGTCAAGACCTGTGCTGAATGGGAGTATTGCCTCTTATGTTATGTGAGTCAGCAGAAAAAAGATGCTTTCATCGAATGTAGCCAATTTTTAACCACATTTTATGGAAGATGTTTTGGTTTGTTCTTTTGCTTTTTTGTCTCACAGAAAGCTACTGACATCTGTGTACACGTAAAATATCAGACCATCAACAGCGACCACATTTTGTGTGTTTGTGTGTCCTGTGTTGGAAATGTCATCAGCTGTCTGACTGACGAGAGGCACCACAGAACTGTCTGCTAGTCTGCATGTGTGCACAAGCTTTTTAATGCCAGTGTGTATGTGTGGCAGGCGTTAGCCCATATGCAGTCCTTCAGTTAAATTGCAACCTGAATCCTTCCGCTCTACATTTTAGAAGATGCTGATTGATCGATTTGCTCTTTAGACGTTCTCTAATGGACTATCGAAAAGAGCTTTCAATGCTTCCTTTATAGTTCTTGGGATTACTATGAACTCAACTACTTTATCAAATTTTCACACATTTTATCATCATTAACTCCACTTTACATGCTCTGGAGAAATGTGCAGCAAAAATGACTTTAGTGTTTATAGTATCATTTGACACTGCCTTAATGCCTAAAAGAAAAGTAATCTCATTCCACATAAATAACGAGCTGGCATTAAAGCTTAAAATATCCATGACATTGTGAAAATATTATTTTAAAGCTCCACAGTTACTATTCACAACTGTCAATGATAAGGAAGCAAATGACGTAATCTCAAAGTTAGTCCAAGTTTGCTTGCTTTGCAGTTACTGATGTAAAAAGTGTGTGTCCTTGGGTCAATGTTTTATCACCTGCCTTTTAAAAGAACACCACAGCTGACTAACCTTGGAGAGTCAGGCCATCATGTATTCCGCTTTTATTTCCTGGGTGTGCATGTAGTAGCAGAGTGCTGTACCTCTGCTTTCTGATTGACTCCAGCCAGAGGCATCTCTTTCCTCTCCATCGGATCTTTATCAGACTGTTTTATCACAGTGGCTATACAGATTCATGTATGGAAGACAGGTATTACACAAGTGTGTGGTTTATATTTGCAGAAAAAAAATATGAACCAGACATACTTTATTGATCCAAGACTGGGAAATTGCAGGGTTACAGCAGCATTATAGAATGAGAAAAAGAATGAGAGTCAAATTAAACTATATGATGCAAAAATACTGTATACAGAAGACAGCTGGATAAGTACCCTGGAAAAGGAGCAAGCACACCAAGCACATGTCCCCCATGTGATTGGAGAGGGTGGTCAGGGCTATTCATGATAGTTATAGGGTTATCTGTTCTTGTCTCTGGCTCCAATGCCACTCCCACAGCAGACCGAGGCAAAAAACAAGATGCTGGCAATAACAGACTGGTAGAACATTACCAACATCCTGCTGCACACATTGAAGGATCTGAGCTTCTTCAGGAAATAGTCAGACAGGAAAAGCCTGTGCTGCAATGCACAATGAAACACTTAAGGGACACACATTTAACACCATGCAAATACTGTCAAGTTACTTACAAAGTAAACCACTTGCAGTTAGCAAACAGCAGCAGCACCAAGGTCAATACTAATTTCCTCAGAGTGCACAAATCTTAACTGTCTTGCCTAGAAAAAGCCTAAATCTGATTACAGCTGAAACTCCAGCCTATAGCATGAATACTAAGACTCAAAGAGGTACTCTAAGATCGGTCTAAACCATTCATTGAAGGCAGCTCAGAAAGGGTTTCTTCAATACAGCTTTGTCTCTGTGATTGCCAGCCAAAATCATTTGCACTCCCTGCTGTAGAGATGCTGATGTAAACAGAGAGAAAAGTTATTGGTCACACACATTTTTTTGTGCTCCTTGCTGGCATTGACCCGGTGCACAGCAGGCAACTCCATCTTTCCCTTTAAACTGATGGCTGTCAATCGTGTCTTCAATAAGAAAACTATTACATGAGCTCCACGGGACCAAAAAGGTCGACGCAATCACGGAGTGGGAGTGAGCGCAATGAAAATAGCTGTTCAGTTGCTACATGCGTCGTTAAAAGGAAGGGCTGCAGGGTAAGTGGTTCACCCCTAACAGTGAAACTAAAATTTAAGCCTGGACAGTGAAAGACTTAGCTGTTTTACAAAAAATTTGAAAAATGGCAAAAGAGATTAATGCTCCAATTGTTTGGATTCTACAACCTTATGTGGGTTGAATGTGTTAATAATGGCTGCCATTGCAAAAAGAACTTGAATAGAGGTGAGATTCACTTTACAATAATACCGTTTTGAATAGCTGATAAGAACAGTACATGTAACTGTGAAAAAGACGTTTGAAACACGCAACAGATCCTTAGAATTTGCCAAATGCACACAAATGTCCACAGGTAAAGAAATACAATAGAAACACAGATGGTTCTTGAGACTTCTTAGACTGACAATGCTGCTGGTTGTGTGGGCAACATGATCAAATAGCAGACTACCTGACTGATAGCAAGAAAACTTTTCTCTGGGTAGAATAAAGTCATGAAAAGCAGTGACAGATAAGCAGCGGAAGTAGGCTGCAAGGGAAAGGAAACAGCTGGAATCTGCTTCTCTCTTTACTTCAGTTTTTTTCATGATTTAGGCTGCTGTTTTACCAGAAATCTGAAGTCTGGAGCAAGACAATGTCCTGATCCATGTTCAACAGCATTTTTCCAGATAAAAAAAAATCTCCAATGACCAGCAATAAAACCTGGTTTTGCAAAGTACCTTTTATTATACAAATAAGTTATCCATTAAGGACCTTTGTATGGATTTGGAGATACTAATGAAGCTAGTAGCAGAAGGTCATACGCAAATACTGAAGTAATTTAACAGGGTTGTCAAGTTGTTTGTTTTTAGGATCCATGGGGGTGGATGAAGAAACAAAGACAGACAAGAATAGTTTTCAGATGTTTGTCCTGCTACAATTAGTTAACAGTATTTTTGGGGGAGTCACAAACTATAAATATACAGTAAGACCATCAGTACACACTGACTAACATTATGCTGAGTGAACCTATTCAAAATTAAACAAAAGCCAGGGTTTACACAATGAGCGAAATACAAGAGAAATTTATGATAACACTATACTAAAACACTATGATGAGCACAAGTTCACTTTGTACCAACTGATCTGAATAAAATGTCTCAGTATAGAAAGCTGCTGCCATTCGTAGGACAGAAATTTAAATCCTGTGCAAGGTTGGCTGGATCCTGTGCAAAGAAAATTCAATGTGTTTTTTCTCAAAACAATAATTAAGGAGTCAATACACGGTAAAGATTAAATGAGAGCAGACGCATGTCTTGAACAAACATTTAAACTTTGTCTTGCAAAACCTGTACATAAAACAATGCAATATACACAAATCCTATTTCCAAAGTTTGGCAATTTTTTAAAATTGCAACACATACACAGCTTCCCTGCTTAGGCAGCTGTCCCTGCAACCTCACCACAGATGAGCAGCAACAACATAGATGGATGGATAGTTGTGCATTAGGGCTGCAACGATTAGTCGACGTTGTCGACTATAGTCGACAATAAAAATAGTCGACAACGAATTTACTCGTCGACTATTGTCAGCAAAAAAAAAAAAAAAACTACAGAGTGAGACATAGTCTTTTTCCTCTATCTGTGCTGAGTGGCACACGAGCAATGAAGTCCGCCAGAGGAAAAATATGGCGGCCGACCAGGGATCAAAACGGCGGCAGAGGACGTCAAAGGTCTGAGATAACTTCACGTTAAACTTACAAAATAAATGAAATACATGTGAGATTTGTAAAGCGAACCTTGCGTACCACGGAAGTACGTCTGCAATGCTCGAACATTTAAAGAAGAGGCATGTTGGAATTACATAACAACCTCATGCAAGATGTCAAAGCTGAAAGTGAAATGAGAGGCATTTAATAATTGAGATGCATAATCCGATTGGTCGACTAGTCGTTTTAATAGTCGTGACTAATCGACTATCAGAATAATCATTAGTTGCAGCCATTTTGTGCATCATGTGTGTCAAACATCTCCACTTGGGTCTAATTTGACCACATGGCATTATTCCAGAAATCTTGATGTTTGGTTAGATGCAACTTTGCAAAGCTAAGCTAAGCTGTGCTGTCCTGTTCTCTTTGGAGAGAGTCGAGGCTTTATCTGGCAATCCTTCTAGGCAAACTATACTTGTCCAGTCTTTTTCTAATTGTAATTTAATTAACATTTAGCATGCCAACTGAGGCCTATAGAGTATGAGCTGAAACTCGTGTTTTTTTTTTGTTGTTTTTTTATCTGAATTATAAAACGAACCTAATTTTTAATCTGAATTATAAAACAAACCTAATTTTTTATCTAAATTATAAAACAGACCTCATTTAAAAGACTAGTGATTTTTAACCATGCCATGATACTATCTTTAAACTATAAAAGAGCACCTTTTTTTTTTTTACACAATTTTATATTCAAGCTAAAATGCATTAAAATAGATTAATGTAGGTCTCAAAAAGCACTCAGCGGACTTTAAAGAGTGGTTGAATATTCTGAGTTGCAGCAGGCACTGAAAGAAAATATGGCATTGCCTTGGTTCTAATAAATATGTATCATCATTGTCACCCTGCCTCACTCCAATGTACCGTATCTTTCTTCTCTGTTTTCTGTTTCTTCTCCCCCTTTTTCCTCCAGCCGCTTCTTACACCTACTTTAAAAATGTTTTTGTCAAGGTTAAATTTCTACAAGATAAAAATTAAGAGTGCAGTCAAGAATAATTCCTCAGGGAATCAAAATAAATTGATTGCTTTTAGCAGAAAGAACATAGTTAGCTCTACCAGGCCAAAGACTGGTCAGTTATCTTGTTGGACATCCTTTTTACTTTAGCAAATAGCTATGTTTATACTTAGAAAATCCTTACACAGACACAACATACAAATGCATACAGTTCAAGCTAACCAAATGACTGCACTTGAAGAAACAAAAACAACTAAAGCCATCTGTGCTCACAAACAGTGTAGTGACTCACAACACAAGAATTTAATTTTAATCTGAAAAGAGATGATCTATGAACAAAGACTTTTTGAAAACACTTGAATGACCTTGTCACTTTTTTTTTTAATATTAAAAGCCACTGTATTGTGTGCTTGAAAAAATGAGTAACAGTCTGTTCAGATCAATAATCATGATGAAATACTGTGACTTCAGGCCATTCACCAGTGGCTTTACTGTCCCCTGGCCCCAACATGTAGGTGGCAAAATGTCAAAGTGCGACATGGAACATTTTTCATTCTGTACCTTTCTGTATACAGTGTGTAAACAGACCTTCATGCATGTGTGCTTTTGTGCGACACAGTGGGCATAGTTGGTTGTTTATTGATCCCATCTGATACCTCAGGCTCTCATATTGATCAGCAAAATCTAGAGCTCACAGCTGAGTCTGAGCCAAGCTCTTACTTTATATCCCCATAGAATCAGAGCATTATCTGAATTATCTGGAGATGAAAGCTAAGAGAGTGAATTCTGCATTGGGTGTTTCACTGCTTGTTATATAGAAACTGCATAAGGACCTGTGGCTGTCAAGAAGCTATTATTGAAGAAGGGAAACCAGCAGAAAATGCTGAGGTATGGCAAGTGACACAAGAAATGGACTGAAAAATCAGTGGCAACTGTTTTTATGGAGTGATGAATCTTCCCCAGAGCTTTGAAAACAACATTATTGCAGCAGTGTGGGATCATCTTGACAACAAACAAAAGGCAGCAACATAGGAGAAAAAAAAAAGAGTTTGAAATGTCCCTCGAGAAGCCTGAAGTACTATTCCTGCAGACCACTTCAAGAAATTAGAAGAAAACTAAGATTCAAGTTTTTCGAAAAATAATTGTCATAACAATGTAGACTTTAAAAATTGACAGAATTTCTCAAAACTTTGTCTTTTCTACTGTTTCCATTCATGTTTTCACCAGTTTTTTTGTTTTTTTGACAATAATATAAAAATTAAAAAAAATGTTTTTTCCAAGTCCTTGGCACAGCACTGTAAAATGCTACATGAGTCACGAATAGCAGTGACTATCATTGCAGCTACGACACAAATATTTCAATCCGAACACTGACATAATGTTTACTCATTCATGCTGTATGGCCCCTTCTTAAACTGTTGTCTCCTCTGTAAATGTCTCACTCTAACACTCCCCTACACACTCAGAGGGACACTTTAAAGTAACCATGGTAATATTCTGTGTCCACTCAGAAAAACGATCAAACATATAAACAAAAAAACATGATTTTCAGGGGGGAAAAAAACAAAACTTGTAAGCTCAGACAATCATGTGAGCTCACATCTGGCTGTAACCATGGCATTCCCGCTTTCCCCCCCAAGTTGGAAACAAGAGGACCAGTCACCAGTTGTCCCCTCCTCCCACTAGGGCTGAGAAGCGGGGTGTCTCAGACATTAACTAACTCTGCCAAACATGTTCACATATTCTGCTGCAAGATGACATGATCTCTCTGTTACTAAGGAGATGGTGCTCTAAACCTTCTGGAAATACAGCAGCTACAGTATCTGAGGAACCAGGGCAGGGTAGGAAACAGTTTCTGTCCACTCCTCTGAGACATCACATAATCTTTATCTTTGAGAAAGCAATCAGTCATTTTTGACACAATTGTCTGATTTCAATTATTTGAGTTGAATCGTTACACATACTTGTTCACCCGTCTAAAAATAGCTAGATAAACAGAAAGGTCATGCTACAGTATCGTCATCATTTCAACACTGCATTCCAGTTTTTCAGGTTTGACTGGGACATCATTGCTATTTAAAGGAACTCGAGAGGAAATACCATTCATTATTAATTTCTGTATCTTCATTATTTCAGAACAAGCTTTGTAAATTAAAGCATTTCTCTACCTTTTAAAAAATTCCTTGCAAAGCTTAAAGGACAAAAATAAATTGAATTATTATTAATATAATACAATGTTTAATGTTATTAAAAGTCTCAATTTCTTTATTATTATTAAAATATTAGGTTTATAACTTAATAGTGGGATAAAACAAACACAATAAGAGAAACTATTACATACAATTAATTGTATGACTATGAAATCAAATTTCATGACTTTAACAGCCTTACATTACTGAAACTGAGAAGATCCAATAAAGTTTTATCTCAGCAAAAATGTGGAGTTTATAATGTCTAAATGCAATTTTTTTTAAATGAAAAAAAGTCAAAACCATTACAATGTAACAACTGTATGTAAACACTTCCAGGACACTTTTGTTTCAAAGTCTGAGAAGGAATCTGCTGTTTATCTCTAAAACACATCAAACTGTTCCCACTACAGGGCTGAAAAATGTTCACTCTCTCTTAAAATTTTCTGTTACGCTCCAAGAGTGTTGGATTTACCCATCCAAGTTCACTGCTTAGTACACAAAGCTTATTTTGACTCTAACACTGCAGCTGGAATATATTTATACTAACAGAGTGTACAGTGCAGCCTTAGAGAAGTGACATTACACTGTGTCAACTGTTAAAAACATAAACAGGTGTGGTAAGCCATGGTAAAGGACAACACAGTCCAGCCTCAAGAATTTCACTCCGTTATAGTGGGGCTCCTAAAACACATGTAAACGCTTATAGTCAGCGGCCAACTGTGGAATTACCACACTTTGACCAAATAAATCACATCCTCGATGTTTACCTGCTTGCATGCAGGGAGGAAAATCCCCTGGATGAGAAATTCATTTCTCTAATCCTGATTTCACTTGAGTAAAATAGCAAAAAAAAATTAGCAGCAAGAACACTGTTAGCTGTCTAAACCAGCACTGAAACGCAGGATAGCGAGACGGCTAATAAACCGCTACTATACAACCCTGCTTCCTGATATGTCGTGTAAATGCTTGTACTGTTTACTTCAGCCGAGGCTGGAAGCGCGACTTTGGTACTTAAAAAAAATCATATTTTTAATACTTAACATTAACTTTGGCATACATTCCTGTTTGGGTTGTTTTTCTTTCAGTTCTTCTCACAACTCGTTTCAAAATAGTTTAAGTCGAGGAAAAGTGTCAAACTGGAGTATCACTCCTGTCCAGCTCACGCTAAAACTATCCAGACACCGACCGTTAAACGTCCACGTCACAACTGTAGCGTAAATCTACGAGATTTACACGTTGTTTTAGATACTGTGGAGGTTAGGAAATTAGCTAGAAAAGATTAAAGAGAAACTTGGTCGGAGTTGGGAGTGCAAGTGAAATTAAATTCTCGATGTTTTCCGTAACTCCTGTCAAGACTGAAAGCAGGGAAAATAGATACATTCTCCTACCTGCAGGACACCGTGATTTCAACTTTGGTGGCAGGAATGGACGGGTTGAGGGAGTCGAAGTCGCCTATCGACGCCATGTTCAGGAAACTGTTGTTCATGGTGTCAAGTTTTTTTTTCTGTTTGGTTTTGCTTCTTGCCTTTCCCAGAAAGTCCAGCCCCGTTTTTTTTTTTTTTGTTTGTTTTTTTTGTTTTGTTTTTACGAGCGATAAAGGATGAAAAAAAAGAAACTGCGAACGCCTTCTCGGCGAGAAGTGGAGCAAAGGTGCCCCCGAGAAGGAGAGGAGAGAAGGGCTGGGAGATGTGATGTCACTTCTCTCCTTCTCCCTCTCTTCATCCTCTGTGCCTGTTCCTCTGTTTCCATCTCTCCTTTCTTTTATCCCTCTCTGTTACACTTCCCTCTATTCCTTTCTCTCTGCTTCTCACTCTTTTTTACCTCAGTTCAACTGACTTCTGTTGAGCAGCTCATTTAGATCAGTAGCTCCACATTTATTGGACTGAAGGTAATGATAACACAATCACCAATAAATCAAAAAGAATACATTTATTATGAAAAGTCTTTTCTGTGAGCACGTGACTGTGTTGTAAATGCGCACACATTACCAACAACCCCTGCCTTCAATGCACTTATTCAGATCAGTTCATCCATCCATCCATCCATTTTCTGTACCGCTTGTTCCCAGTAGGGGTCGCGGGGTGAGCTGGAGCCTATCCCAG
>JBAMHW010000026.1:12740112-12773171 GCA_037177495.1 Rhadinocentrus ornatus | reverse complement strand
TGAGCTGGAGCCTATCCCAGCAGTGTTTCAGGTGAAGGCAGGGTACACCCTGGACAGGTCACCAGTCCATCGCAGCAGATCAGTTCAATTCAGTTTAATTTGCTTCATTCCAATGTGACTTGTTGGCACGAAACATCCCTTACCACATCTTTCACAGTCAGATTAACCTTTTATCAAGCCTGGGGCAAAATGCATGCTGATCCCCTAATGACGTCAAGGTTATTTTGGGTCAGGCTTGGAGATAACTTACTGTATTTGTACAGTAAATATGACCTAACACAATAAAAGTGTTTAGGTCTTTGCATTAACCAGACAGGATCCAAGATTATATGTATTTGAGCAGAAATGTGGGCTTTCGTGTCACAGGATATCTAACTCTTTGCTGCTTAAAGTCACTGGAGTGCACCATCACAGGAGAACTTGGTAAGTTGAATTAAAAATAACTTCATGCCATATTTCCTAAAAAATGTCAGTATGCCCTTGTAGCTGCTTGCCTAAAAAAATAATAAAACATAAGTAAATAAACAAATGTTTCACTAGCTTACCTATTTGTCCAAGCTCTGCCTCTAAAGTCTGTCCTTGCAGAGGTGGTGTTGTAACCCAGCAGAGGAGTGGGGATGTTACCATCCTGAAATTAAGTTCACCTTGTTCTAAAAGTCATCACAGAAGTTTTTAATGCATATTTTGAAAAAAAAAAAATCCATCATTTTTAAAAGATACTTGGCAGATGATTAACCGTCTAGCTAGCTTATATTCAGAGGGGTCATTGTGGCTCAAGTCAAGCTTGACAAAAACTGACAACTGAAGATCAGAGTTCTGATGTTAGCTACATCAGAGCTAGGTATTTTTATCTGCTCTACTGCATATAGACCCATTAGAAAATGGCATAAACCACTTTAAATGAGCATCAAAACTCTTAAAGATGGATAATTTTTGTTTGTTTTTGTTTTGTTATTTTGTCATTAAGTCAATAACATCATCCTTTGCTAATGCTCAATTTCAAATTTCAATATAAAAATCTTGGCAGAAACAAAACTAATGTTCTCCCTTTTTTAATAAAGAAAATTCCATAAATTACTGGTGCTATCAGCTTTCAAAGCATCATTTTTAGTAGGCATCATTTGTGGCTTTCCTCAAAAGCCAGCTGTTGTCCTGCACAGGACACTGATCAATTCAAAACATCTCATCTCAACCACTCATGGCTTGATGCTTTGTTGAAGTATTATAAATCTTGAGATAATCCATCTATTTAATTCTAACACTGGGCCTCTCTAAAAACCCACAAAAAAAATTAAAATTACAGTTTGAGTCCCTCAAGAGTGTTTGCCTATTTTCACTCTTACTTGTAATCCTTTACGTTTTATGCATGCGTGTAGTATCAAAATTCCCTCTGAGCACTCATTGAGGAGATAAGAAATTTTTCTAACCTTTGCAATGAAACATCAATAACTCTCCCTCCCTCTTCACTTTTCTACAGGCTCATCCATGAGGATAGGCATCAGATTTAATTAACCAAAGGGGAGAGCCTCCGCTAGCAGAGAATAGAGTGACACCATGATGAATGTGAAGGGATAAGGAGAAGAGGCACATTATGAGGACACTGCATTTCCAAAAGGGGCTTATATCACTTTGAACTATTTTCCTTTTAGTCTGTTTGTCAGAGCTTATCAGAGGTTCTGTGTTATCTTAAGAAATAAAGCTGATACTATTTCTTTACTCGTGTTTGCTTGCAATTGCTTTATGTATGTAGCATATGTTGCATCAGTCTGTGTGTGTTTGTGTAAGTTGATGCTCAGATGATGAGATTCACTGGATGTTAAAATGACGCATCCCGGTATTACTCAGTGCGTTCACTGGCTGACCACATCTCTAAATATAGCTGTCTCACACACACTCTGACACACCCTGGGTCTGATGTGTGGCATGGTGGTGAAAACCATTACAGCGCCTTTGGGCAAACATCATGCCACCACTCTGTGTCCATACTGGTAAGTGGGTTGGTTGATTTCCCTTGTAGATTTACACCCACGATTGATTGCAAATAATTAATTGACGCTCACTGAGACAGGCATTTCCACATGTCTCAGCCCCACACAGGTCAACACTGGCTCACTGATGCATATGCACCACGCACACACATTTTTTCATCCCATGCTGAAGGAATGTTGAGATCTGTTAATCAGAATTCAGTCGCTGACTCCCTATACATTAATTAAACATGATGCCATTTGTTAGAAATACAGTCCTTTACAGGCTACAGTACTTATTACACACAAATATTAAAGTACCCCCCCTCATTCCCCACATAAATCACTACTGTGATCATAAATGCAATAGCCTTTTAGGAGCAGATGTATTTTTCTTTCTCTTTCAAGTAGAAATGACATCACATATTTAAGGCATGCTGTGATTAAAAAAAAGAAGATAAGCATGACATTTGCCCTAAAAATTCTTCTTAATAAATTCAATCTTTGTTGTAATTCATAAACAACAAAATCCACTTTGAGAGTGGATCTGAGAAGAGTGATGCCTTTTTTTGCAATTGTAATAAAAGTACAAGTAATCTGGAGGGGATCTTCATTTGAGAGAGACAGAGACACAAACAAATATTAAACCTTCACAGATGTGTAAAAGTAAATGTAATGAATCACAGTTGACATGTAGTACAGCAATGCATTTCTTCCACATATTTCATAAACAGCAGCAAAAGCAACAAAACACCTACACTTTCCAGTCAATTAGAACCACAGCATATCAATGTACCCTTTGCCTCCTATCTGGTTTTTAGTTCTGTGTACTGGGGTACTGCCAGGTACAGGTCCATTACAAGGATCAACAGAGAGACAGACAACTACATAAAAACTGTGCTTAAGGAATTCCCTGTGATTCCAACCAGGTACTTTTATGCTGCATTGCACCTGTGCTAACCACTGCACAGCAGTGTCATCTCTTATTGTCCCCAGTTGATCAAAATTGACTTAAGAATCCTTCCATCAGGTCAGGAACTTTCATACAACTCATGTAAATTAGCTTGGGACACCCTGCTGCTGCCGTCCAGGACGCTCTTGAAAAATACATTTTTAATCTCAGTAAGACTTTTCCTTGTAAATAAAGGTTGAATTTCAAATCCTGTGAACCACATGGATTTGAGACTGCATGCAGTAGTAACATATGGTGTCTTAACTGGATGTTTACAGTTCTGCAAGATGATAAAAAAAATATTTTCATTTAAAGGTGAGCATAAAGAGAATGAGCTGAGTCAACTATTTAAGGATTCCTTCAAAATTTGGTTATTTCGGTAAGTTTTGATTTGTCTCTGTAAAGCTCAATTCAACTCAAATCTTATATTCATTCTGAGGATATGGAGCCTTAACCCTCAGTTTTTCCCAACATGTACATAGTTAAACATGTGATGTGAAGATGCACTTTGTGCTAAATGGTACCATTAGCATGCAGTAATTTATGACAGTGTTTTGAGCTAAGTCCTTAAAATCCTGCTTGGGGATCACTGATGTCAATATAGGATGTCTTGTGTAGGAAGCTGCATGGCTCCAATATTTCAGTCTATCCATCCATGCAAGTCCACCACCCAAATATTTCTGTCTGGAAGGGTGTTTGATAGTTATTCAAACTTTGTCAATGAAGTGATGAAAAACTTGATCCAGGTCTGGCTGGATCAATTACAAACTGTATTAAACACCAAGCTGTAGCAGGTTTCACATGCGGTTCTGTCCTGTTATTTAACAGCTAGATAGCTATGATCCTCTATGATGTGTTAATTCAGTCTCCACTGCTCAAGTTCAGCCAAATAGCCCTCTGGATATAATTGGCAGTGACACTTACACAATTAAAACTGATCTGCAATTATATGGAGCGATCTACAACAGATGATTCAATTCCAAGAGCTCCTTTCTCTCAATAAGAGCACACACTTGACCTGCACGTGATCAGATACATCCCCCCACCCGTTAAAACACCCTCATTCAAGATCTTCTGCTTATCCTGTTCCCCTCTCCTTGCTGGTCTTTGTTGCAACTACATGTGGATCAGTGAATGAAACATAGATGGAATTTCTTTCCTCTAATTTCATGCTAAAACGATTTCACAAGAAAGTTAAAAATATTGGTCTTTCCAATCTGTTTTGCTCAATAACTCAGAGAGGGTGCAAGGTTGATTTCTGTATTTCAAATTCTGAGAGCAGGCAGCAGTATCATGGCTCATCAGGTATGGTCATAAAGCAGAAATGGCGGTATTTGTAGCAGGATTTACCCAGAAACGGGAGCCGGGGTGGTGAATATTGACCCTGTCCTTCTGAGCCTCACAGCTGCTTGGGGAAAACGTCTTTAACAAATATTTGCATGTCTCAAAGTGCTTTTCCAAACACCATATCTCACTTTTTTTTCTTCTTTTTTTAAAAACTGTTTTAGTTTACAGCTGTGTGTAGTCCCACTCATTCAGTCTTTGGAAAACTAACTTTTAAAGAAATTAAAAGCAACTTCTAAATTTTAGTAATACAAATATAATGTTTTCCAAACGAAAGAACAATCCAAATCAGATTAAGCTCATTTTAGTCCTTGAGCATTTTAAATGATTTTGATTCTTATCTTAAGGCAAAAATAGAGCACCTGTAGCTTAAAAATCACCTTAAATGAACAGATTTGACTATAAGCAACAGCATGTGGTTAGGCTCACCCATCACTAATCAATATGTTCACTTAACAGATTGGAGAGGAATATATTATCTCTCTCTACAGCTGAAGTGGAAATGAAAATCCCACATTGGCCACACTGTGTAAAAATGTTGTTAATTAAACTTGATCTTCACTTAAAACAACATTTTCTTAATTTATACATAACGTAAAAATCTGCTATGATAGAAGATTAAGACAGAAACTTGAATAAGCATATCAACAATTTCAGTTGTTTTACAAGAGAATATTAATTCCTGTAATTGAGTAGCAGCCGTTTGAATTAGTTATGAATGAAAAATTACATTGTTGTGAATAGTTTACCAGAGGGTTGACTTTACATGTTCATACCAAAGTCTAACTACACCAAAATTAATCCATGTTTCTCATTATTGACTATTTCTATCAAGAAAAACGCTTTAGATAAAGGTCCCATATTATAAATTTTTTCAACAATTTCATGTGGGTGTCAAAGGTCCAACAACATTGTTTTCAAAGTGTATTACCCCAAATTCAACCTTGGTCCTTCATTTCAAATGTAGCTCTAGTGAGCTCTAATGAGATAGGGCTGTTTCTGTGTCTGAACCTTTAAATGCTCATGAGTGGTGTCTGTCCATGCCCGTCTCTGGGGAAGGAACCAGCTTTTGCTGGTGTCCGTTCAGTGATTTTAAAGGGCAGGCTCAATTAGCCAGGGGATCAGTATCCACTACCAGTGGAGTGGTTATTTCCCTGTGTGATGTCACTATAGGAAAGATCTCAGACTTTCCCATTTGAGCACACAATCGCTAAAAAGTGGAGCAAGCAAGTGAGAGGAGACAGAATTTTCTCATTTTTGGGCCTCATACACAGGCTATGAGGACACATAGGACTGTTAAAACCTTTAGAAAGTGAATTTTGCATAATATGGGACCTTTAATGCTGGATGAACGTTTCAGTTTAGGTTAAATGGCAATAGATAACTCTCTCAGGTCTGTCCACATAATGCTGTCGATTTAATCTAATGTCTATGTGGTGATGTCCACTGGATGTCTGGCAACGTCTTGGTTGAGATTAATGTAACTGAACAGGATACATTCTAGCAGGTAGAGCCCTTTAAAATTGTAACTCCCATTTCTTCTTTTTAGGATTAGAATATAAAAGACACAACATGGTACATTTGACATCATTTCATTCAAATTTCGCCTTCAATTTTTCTTGCTAATGCCAGTCTTTGCTCTGATTGAAAGTGGTGTTTAAGAGTTTTTGAACTAATTTAATTTTTATTTATTTCTCCTTATATATGACCTAAAATAGATAAGCAGAACCAAACAAAACAAGTGAGTCAAACTGATTTGTACTTAGGTCCAATGACATGATTTCCTAATATTTCAGGTAGGTACCTTTCTTTCTTCACAGGATAAACAAGTAGGGTGATCATCTAACCATCCAAATTGTCACCAGCATCCCAGCTGAAACATCTCCAGAAGAAAGGGACAACAATACTCTTTTTTTATTTACAGAATGAAGACTTCAGATGATAAGAAATGGTCTACATGGAAGGATGGCTGTCAAGAAGCCAATCATATAGAAAGATAACAGGTAGAAAAGGCTGAGGTATGCCAAATGACACTAGAATTAGACTAAAATATCAGTGGCAACAGGTTTTGTGGGGTTTTCATCTTGACAAAGAACAGAATAAAAGACAGCAACATCCAAAAAATACTTTTAGTAGATCCTATAAAAAGACTGGACAACTATTTCTGAATGCTACTTAAAGAAGAAAGAAAAAAGCTTTTCTATAAGTAATCAGGTTGTGCTGAAGAATAATAGTGGTTATACCTAAATTGACTTTTAATTGACTGTTTTGAATTCAACTTTTAAAATAATGCCCTGATTAGTGATTCCATGTCTAAAAGAGACTGGTGTATTGGCAAGTTATGTAACCTGAAGGCACATATTACAAGTAACCAAAAGGAGGGTTCAACAAACCACTCATAAGGCAGTGTTGAGTTAATGTTCGCCTCTTTTGAGGCCAATTACCACTCATCTGTTTTCCGAAGAGCTGAACATTAAATATTGATCCTTCCATCATGTTTTTGTCTTCCGGGGAGTTTCTTACCTTTTCACCCCTCTCTGTCTCAGTTTGTCGTCTGCATTAGTTAGCATCATAAGCTATTGCTGCAGACATTAAAATAAAATAAGGGTCAACAAGCTACAGACAAAACACGATATAGCAAGGGAAGACAGGACCCAAATATGAAGTTAGAGCAGTTATTGCATTATATATGCATTTTACGTGAAGGACGCTGAGCCATTCTAAAAGTAAAATTTCATTGTCACCTTCAATATATCCTGGAAACAAATCGATCACAATCACAAAAGTAGCCTTTTTCCAATTCTTACACAATTAGTCATCAGGCATCATGATACAGTGCCACCACCATGTGGTCACAACCCATATTTTAGGATTTATTCCAGGCACTGATAACACCTCTTGTGAAAAAACAAAACAAAACCCATTCAATAAATTCTGTGCAAAGCAGCATCTTCAATACTAAGACATCAGAGGCATTAGAAGAAATGGGCTTGCAGTTAACCACTGATAAAGACACAATGAAACAAAAAACTTTATGAAAAAATAAATAGGAGCATTTTAGACACAAGAAATGCTTAAACTCCAGCATGTATGCAGTTTCAATTACAAGTACAGCAAACAGAACTGTACATGGAGAACAGAACAAGTACTCATCACATAATTTTATTGTAGAAACATGGACATCTTTCAGGAAAAGTTGCTTTTGCAAATATTATACCTCAAAATTTTCCTGTACAGACAGTTTACCACTGACAACATAAGCACTGTTTACTGTGTTTAATGTCTGCAGCTATTCCAGCTAGATGACTGTGTGTCTTCTGAGGTTGAATGAGGTTTAGCCGGTCCACTAGTGCGCTGCCCAGCACAGGAAAAAAGAAATAACCACAGTAGCCAAAGTTGAATCAATACCAGTCTGTGAATTCGTGACTGCAGTTTTACCTTTTACACAACAGAATGTAATTCAGTTTGCAGAATCTATTTGATCAAATGTGAGAACTAAAAAGTACGGTTTGCATTCTATGTTAGGACTAGCCACATTTCCCAACCATTTAATTAAAATCTGATCTTTTACCACAGTTAGTATGGCCATAGCCTACTCCTAACAATACTTTAAAAAGTACTAGTTCAATTAGCCTTGCTAACAGCTAACTAGCCTTGCTTAGCAGTGTGCACCAAGCTCATTTTTTTGTTTTAGTCCCTACAACTTGGAGAATATAAACAGTCACGTTAAGTTATGCTACCAAGTCATACATGTAATATTGTTTATTTATTTTTTTTTTTTTACCTTATTTATTTTAAAAAAGTGACTTAATTTAGTTGATTCCCCTTCCAAATTCAAGCTAGTTTCTACAGCTAAACCGTTTTTGTAGTTAGCATTAGCTGCTTTTGTAGGACAGAACATTGTGGAATTAGGGCAGAACAGCAATGACACATATGGAGACGCGATATGGGTTAGTTGTTAATCTCCTGGATCATGATGATGGTAATTCACTGAAAAAGGACAGAAATTTGATTCTAAAAATGTGAAAGAACATTGTTGACAGCAAAATTATATTTTCAGCCCTCTATGGTTATCTGGGTGGGGGGTCTGCAGTAACAGCTCCATAGTGAGAATAATGGTAGTCGTTTGGTCCATGATAACTGAGAACACACACATTCCTGAAATGACCTGTACAACAAAGTCAAGATGACAGGGCATACCACACATTATATGAACACACAGAGTAAACTTATTGCTGAGGCTGGAGCAAAGAATCTTCATGATACATTTTAACACTCAAGGTTTTGAGAAAAAACTGATGTTGGAGAGCAAAGCATTTCACCAAAACCTTTTGTTTTAGTTGCTTGGGTTCACCAGATGCATAGATTTGTCCATGTTGTCTTGTGATGCTGGATGCTGAGCAGGTTTTAAAGCCTGTCGCTGCTGTCTTGTGATCACTGCAGTTCCAAATAAACTGAAGAAACACCACTGTTGATCTGTCTTGACCTAAAATAACAGTAACAAACAGCATCCAATTTGGTATCCCTGACATCAATCCCTGTTGAGCATCAGTGCAGAGGATCAGCAATATTTAAGTAAAAGTTTGGCCAAAAACCAACATAATCTTTCCAGACTCTGGGTTCTCAAATCAACATGTCATCAATACATAGTTGATGTGTTACCCTCTATTATAATTTGTGTTGCTTGATTATTGGCCAGGGAATAATTTAGTGTCAGAGATCAGCTCTCAGTGAATTCCATCTTCCAGAGATCCTTTGGCTTCCCATATTTTAACTGTGCGATCACTGTAAAACCAACAAAAAAAAACAACAAACAAACAAACAAACAAAAAAAAAACCACACCAGAAATTAAAGGTTAATCTACAATAGGTAGAATTATAACAATTAGTATTTATATGCTAGGATCACAAACTTCAGATTCAGATGAAAATGTTTTGTGACTTACTCAGAGGCAGTGAACATTTGGGTGCTGTTGGTTGCCAGCCCATTGATGGGACTGTCATGCCCCAGGACCTCACCAAGGGGTGCAAGTGTGTTGGTGTGCCAAAGGTGCAGTAGCCCTCCTCTGCACCCACTGAGAAGCATTTGGGAACCTGGCACCACACCCAGAACACTAACCCAGTCTGCCTGGGAACTGACTGACTGTAGGTTGATGAAACAACCAGCTGTTAGAGTCTATACTGTTTTTGCTTTTTTTTAAAAATGGGTTTAATGCATCAACTTTACTAGCAAGAACATAAAATATGATGTTATCATCTTACCTGTACAAGCTTTTTACTGGTCAAGTCCCATTTCTTAACATAATAATCTCTAGAGCTGCTATAGAAAATGTCTCCATGCACAGCAAGAGACTCCACGCTGTCCTGGTGTGTGGGGTCAAAAGAATAGACGGAGGTGATGCTACCCTGAGCACCTTCTGTCACTTCAAACATCTGGGAAAGCAGAGACAAATAATTATGATACATGTGATATTTATTGCACTTTGTGGAAAATACATGTGTCCATATTTGTGTGTGCAAATTCCTACTTTAACATGATGGTCTTTGGAGCCAGTAAGGACCATATCCTGTCCATGGCCTAACTTTTCAACAGTCAGACACATTACAGGCCCCAAATGGCCAGTCAACTTTCCTGTAGATACAAATCTGAGGAAAGAAAGGTTGAATTATCAATCTTAGCCAAGCATATGTAAAATGATTTTTTTATGCTGTGATAAACAGTTTACACAACTAACACCCTAATCTATGTCAGTGCGGCGTACTTGCGAAGGTCCCACATGCGGACAGCATTGCCAGCAGCAGCATATAGGAAGGAACCAGAGGGGTTGAGGGCGATCTGGTTTATCTGACTCTCTCCTGGAGGGATGGATAAACTCCTAACAGAGGAACACGTGTCTCCTGAGCTCACTTGGCCTGAAGACCTGAATAACCCAGATATTCATAAGAGATCCCTCATGATGCACTTAACTCATTTTCACATGTTGGATGAATGAGCATGATTCCTTACGTGAGTGTGCGAATACACTTGGCAGAGTCACGTATGTCCCATACTTTGATGTAGGCAGTGGAAACGGTGAAGACAAGGCTTGAAGTGTACCTACATTTTAACAATGGAAAAAAAATCAAATAAATATATACAAATACAAATATTACTGCCACATACTGTCATTTCTAAACAAGTTAAACTAGTACCTGACAGAGACAACACTGCTAGGGTGATCTGCTAGAGACATAATCTCCTGACCCGTCACCAAGTTCCAGACTTTACATGTACGATCTGAGACAAGCATATGGTAATTGTAAGTTCATGTTAGTCAAACAGAATGGAAATGATACCAGAGGCAGCAATCCCATTATCAGGTTTTACCTTTGGATCCTGTAAAAAGCAAGTCGTCTGTGGCGTCTACACAAAGAACAGGTTTGGTGTGCCCCTCAGCTACGTGGACACACTGGATTTTGGCCCCTCGACTGTTCTTAGGAGCTGTCACGGGATTGATCACACCTCTGAAATACATGTTACACAGTAAAAACACAAAACTGTTTTATGTACCTTTTTATTACCATTCAGTAATTCAGCTCAGCTTTATCTATACCGCCCTTTCTCAAATGCAATTGAAAACCAAAATGTTTAATAAAGCAAAACAAGATATGAAATCCACAAGCATTAAACAAAAAACATGTAAAGGATTAAAATGATACAATAGATAGAATAATGTGCAGATCAATAAACAATGCCCACAAAGCAGCAGTTTGGGATAAAATGCTTAAAAATGTGGGTTACCTGTGGCCTTCAAATACAGGAGATTCCTCCAACCTGAGAAAACAGAACAAACTAGTGTCAATCATAAATGTCTGATGTAATTACTCCTAAACAGCTGTAAGAAGCGGGTGACATTTTAAAGTTGGTAAACAAGGGAGTTCTTCCAGAGCTGTAAGCTACAAAACCATTGTACACAGGTTTCTTTTGCATCATTTGGAGATAAAAAAAACAAAAGCTTTAAGATATCTTTGATATAACACTTTAATACTTACCAAAGATTAATGCAAGTTGATGAAAAGTATTTGAAATAAACATTTCAGAGAGTGAGCATGCAGTTAGTAGTAAGCATAAAATTAAAATAAAGGCTGATGTGAATACCATCATAAATGACTGACATAAATTCTTGCAAAAATGCTGGGACTGTTTGAGAAACTCTTTTATCTTTACAAATCATAACTCACGGTGATTTGTAGTCGCTGCCTTTAGTTTTAGTTTCTGTTGTTCCTAATGGAAGCGTATGGGAAGGTGCTGGGATGTGTGACATCGTGGATCCTTTTTCTTGGATCTTCCTACAGTTAAGTGGTGAACGTTCCAGCTGTTTCCTCTCGATCCCTGTAGGTGACCTGGATCCAGAACTGCATATATCACATAAAAAACAGGAAAAAAAGAGTTACTGAATGATCATTTCTATCTATAATTTTCCAATGTTTTTCTGGACATTCCTGTCTAACACAGTGCTTTTACACTTACATGCCAGCTGGCCTTGCAGACAGTGCAGAAGGGGAAACAGTTTGCTCACGGTCGGGGGTGTGACCTGCTGCATGACCCTGCACATCTGCTGGCGCTTCCAGGCTCTCTGTGAGAGGCAGAAGAGGGGACAAGAACTCTCCGGTCGGGGATTCACAGGATAAGTCCCCACTGCTAGCATAAAGCAGCTCCATCTGGGTGGTGGTCCGCCTTCGAGCCTGATAGACCAGAATATTTTGAAATGATTACAACTTCATTGTCAAGTCAGTAGAAAACAGAAAAAAAATCTACTGAGCTGCATAGATCTATAAAGAAAGGGTATGTCATAATACTTGGTTTAACACTACCTTGCTTCTAGGTCTGGATTCACCACATAATTTCAATAAATCTGATGCCAGAGTGCTGAAAAACAGGAAGTGATGTGAAGTCAGTTACACCCACCAAATGCTTGCATGCCATTACTGAGGAGATATAGAATCTACTAGAGTTTAGACAACCATGGAAAATGTACTGGAAAAATATTTTTAACTTAATCACTCTTAACAGCATGCATTTTGCATCATCACTCTGCCTTGCATGAGAAGCACGAGTGTTATTAATAGCATTAATGAAGACTGGAGCATCTCATTAAGCCCTGGTCATTGAAACAGTATGTACAGTACAGCAACAGCAAGAAAGTGACATGAGTGAATGAAAAGCCTTAAATAGTGTTATTAATCCCACCTGTGCTTTCTGTGGAGTGATGACTCGTATAGCAATAAAAATAAAACAGGATATAAAGCTATGGACCACACTTTCTAAGTAGATAAGAGTTTGGAAAAAAACCAAAGAATTTCCCAAAAGTTATGTTTAGTTCAAATGTTGGTTTTGCTTTTTTTGTTTTTTTGTGGAATTATTAACAAGTGTTTTTTTCTGAAACTGCTGAATTTTCTTTATTGTTATGCTTTCTAAAATGTTTTGCTAAATTGTCCCTCAGGGCCACCGTAGTATTTACCTGCCATCTGTGGCTGGACTGGGGTTAGACTCATCACTACTGCTGTCATCTCCATTTTCTGCACCTGGAAAACACACATACACACTTGTAAACATACAGTGAATTTGGAAAGCATGCACGTTTGATACTTTGACATGTTTTCATAAAATAAAAAAAAAGCTGAACATTGCAGCTTAACAACGATGTCAGCGTCAGCCGTTCACAACAAAGTTGGGGTTCACCAAGTCTAGTTTTGGATATTCGGGTATGGGATGAACAGAGAAGGCATGAAAGAGACAAAACATACAAACACAGAAAAGCAGAAACAAACTGTTGCGTACACAAGACTGTAGCACTGAGGTATGATCTGCTCAGGTTTGTACTGTTAGGTTTTAGTGACCATCATCCTGGTAAAGTGGGGCTAACAGGTGAAACGACACGTCATGCACATCATGGCACAGTTACTTAAACTGGGTTAGTTTAATAGAGATGCACACTACAAGATTTCTTCTATTTTTAACCTTTGCAGTACACAATTAAAACTTTAATTCACCTGCTTTTGAAATTGGAGATGAAAAGTGCTCTAATATGGGAAAATAATTAAATAAAATTCAGACTTTGTCCTTTTGAGCAGTATATGTAATGAGTACATGCATCCAATTGAAATATCTATACACTCACATCCACAACCAAATAATTCATTGGACTTTTATAAAGTGAAGGTTAATTTGATGGAAAATCCTGTAGTGTGCATGTTTCGCATCTCTCAGCCATGGTCATATAACTATGCATCTTTTACTCACCTGGTAACAGGTACCCTAACTCTGAATTCATACCAACACAACAAAGAAAAAAAAAAAACAGAAATCAAATCAAACTCAAAGATGTAAAAATGGCTTCACTTTAATTTGCAAGCAAAGATTTTTGCTTTTCTGGGAGTTTACTGGGTATTTAATTAGAAATCGAAGCCTGCAAAATCAAGTGCAGCCCCTTGGATAAAGAAAAGATGATTGAAAGGGTGATTGTACTTGTCATGCTAAGATCTGTATAGATTTTTGCAGGTGTTTCCTACCTTGCAGAGCGCTACCCAGCAGAGCATCCAACTCTGGGTTAATTTCGGCTTTCTCTTTCAGCATGTGGAACAGCAGCTGGTTCTGAGTGGCGTTATTTATCTCCGTTTGCTTCAACCTGCCTTCCATCACCTTCAGCTGGGAGTCCTTCTGGGCTGCCTGCAGACCCTAACAATGAACAGAGCAAACTGCTTATCATAGCACTCCTCAATTTTCTCTTTTTTTTATCTTTACATGGACAATTCTATTACTAACATAAGTAAAGCCTCAGTGTCTTAGTGTCATCTTGGCATTACTTCTACTTTTCTGTGTGCTATCTGTCTTGTTCTTTGCTCCTGGGTTGACGTTTCCTCACTGGACCAATTAGGTTTCATCAAATCTAATGTGGTTTAATGTAATGAAGACTTAATTCAATCAAGTTTCCTCATTTAAAGTCTCATTAGATCTCATTTCAGAAGGAGCCATGGCTACAAAGCAAGCAAGATGAAGACAAACAAACTACTAACAAGGTGCTGCAGCAACCAGCTATAAAACCAGCAAACAGATCCATACAGAATTGAAAGATACTGGCATAGTGAGAGGGATAAAAAAAAAAATAAAAAACCCACTAGGTTCTGTGCTGGGTTAGCATGTTAGTGTGGTTGCATGACTTACAGCAAATATTACGAAAAGTTTACTCAAAGTTTTCAGTCAATTTTTCCACCTTTTGTTATGCCTTGACTGAAATGTTCATTTTCTTTCCTGTCTGAGATGGGGAGTGGATGAAAAAGGTTTTTACTCAGGCTGTTCTGCATTTCTTTAGCTCTTTCCTCACAAGTTTTGCAGCTCCTGTTGCAGAACAACAATAATAATGCTGCCCCCACCGTGTTTGACTGTTGTAATGGTATCAATGAGGTAATATTGGTAATGAGGTAATGCAGGCTAGACTGGTTTTGAGAATGAAAATTTTTGAAGAAATGTTTTTTTTCATTTGTGCCTCAACACTGTAATGCCCTGATGCTCTAGCAAGAAATCTCTCAGCCTTATTGCTTAGTTCTCTGGCATCAGCTGTGTGACCTGTGAGACCATGATTATACCAAATGAATTCAATGAAGTTTGAATCCAGTAAAGTTGTAGAAGAATCTCACTGAACGCTGACCAAAAGGGATATTTCAGTGTTTTTCTCCCTGATGCAATGACAAAAATGTGTTCTTAAATCACACAATGAGGAAAAAAACTCAAAAGGGCTCTGAAAACTAGAGTAATACAGTCACTTGACCAAAGTGAGTGCAAACTGTGACAATAATGACACCCAGTCAAAAGGTGCAGGTGTTACCTTATTGATGGCCATAGTCATAAAATGGTCCAGCAGGAAGCGAGATTCTGATAAGTTACAGGAGCTGATGACAGCAGTTACACCCACAGTGTCTCCTTCCTCCTACAACCCAGAAAAATATCACATTTTATCCAGAACATGAAGGATCTTCAAATAGACACTTCTTATGAAACTGCAGCTTAGATACACCTCAGGTTGAGCTGAATCATTTTTACTTTTTTTACTCTGTTAAGTGTGGTCAAACTTTTGTTTTGAGAGGCTGCGTTTTCTAAAAACCATCTTTTTCCAAACAGTTAAGAGAGATACACACTACACACTCTACACTGAGAAATAGTTAAGACAGTGTAGTCCCGGTAAAAGAAAAAATAGGTTTATTGGAGCCACTAACAAATGGTCACACGATAGAATCAAGCACAGTGATGTCTGCCATTTCTCATCCTTTCTATCACGGTTCAAACTTCACTTTGTAAACATAACAGTTACTTAATAAAGCGGTTTAAAGGGCATCATAAGAGACTGAATGCATCATCTAAGTCCATGAGTGCATGCAGAATAAATATGTAAATTGAAGCAAAACAGGTTGGTTTGGTTTGGTTTTCATCATCATCATCATGCTTCATGTATTAATGTTTTCCTACTGAGTTACTGTTGTGTCAAATTAGTACCAGATGATTATTTTCACAGGCCCCTTCACAGCTCCGCCACTTTGCCCATTTTTGTGTTTTACAGGAGTAATGGCAGGCCTGACGCTGCCAAGATGGCGATGGTAGGAACACCCAACGAGCTTAACTTTTGCGCTTCAGAAACCTACAGGTGACGTCACGGAGGCTCCGTCCATCTTTTATATACAGTCTATGGTTGCTCTTCTATTTCTATTTTTTTTTTCTGAATGTACCAACTTATGAAGAATCGATGATTGTCTCTGCATAACCAATAATAAAAAAAAATACGTGCTTAATTACTTTCATTTTTAGGCAGTGAAAACTGACTAAACCATAATGAGAATCTCTTACCTTTGCCTCCTCCATCTGCATGATGTTGGCCTGGCAGTCAGCAATGCTGTCATTGATGTAGTCAATGTTGGCACTCAGAGACTCCAGCTCCTCATTCAGGGAAGCCAAAGAACGGTCGGCATCCGCCCCCTCTGTCGCCATCTTCTCTCTTTTCCTGGAGACCCGCTCCTTCCTCCTGGTCAGCTCCTCCCGTTGCTGGAGAAGGAAAGGATCTTATATCACAAATTTTTAAATACAGCCAGATCAGGAACATTTTTATTTATACAGAATTTCACAAATCGTCATTTATTTTCAGTGTTAAAGTAGTCTACCTTCAGTAGTCGGTTCATATCGGTCTCCATGTTGGAGATCGTCATCTTCTGCATGATGATGCCACTGACACGTCTCTCCAGAGATTGCCATTTCGCCCTGGCTGACCTGTTAATGTAGATACTTCCCATTCGCACTGGAGAACTCCTAAAGAGGAAGATGTGACTCAGTCAGTGATCATGAAATCAGATGCACATGATGAGTGTGGTAAACAAGCTCAGATGATGCACCTGGCTCCATTGGAAGGGCTTGCACCAGACGACTGCATCCTTGCAGGGATCCCTCTTTGCGAAGGCTCCTGAGGATTTTCAGGTAAGCTCACCTTCCTGTTGACTTTCCCAGAGACAGGCCTCACCTGCCGCCTGAGAGCTGTTACCTGTGTATTGGGTTGAAAAATAAGGTGTAAAGAAGCCGTTTCAAGACCAGCGTTGTTGCCACTGTTGTGTTATACACAATATATGTTTAACCTCTTCATTCTTCCTCCGAAGGATCAGCTCTTGTTGTCTCCTCTGGGCCTCCAGTTGTTTCACTTGATGCTGTAAGAGGATAAGAAGTGTTGTAAAAAAATAAATATGTGAATGAATAAATTAAATTATCAGCTGTGAGTGTTTCAGTCCTCCTTGCCTCTGCTTTGCGCTGGTCCTTCTTCAGAGAGGCAATCTCTCTGTTCCTCCTGCACTCTGTGGCCCTGTTCCTCTCCTGCTGCGCCTTCATCTGATGCATCAGTGCCACCTGGTGGACGAATATGACACCAAGAAAGTTAAAAGTTTGAAAAAGAAGGGGGTTTGTTTTTTTACTAGAATAATAAAAAAAAACATGAAGTTTTACTTTAGTCTTTTTCATTTCGGTCACATCCTGCTGGAGCTTCTTGAGCTGCTTCTCGTACTGTGATTGGTTCTTCAGCAGGCGCGCATGCTCCTTCTGAGCTGATTGGAGCTTCTGTAGCTCTTTGTTCATGGAGCTCAGCTTCCTCTCATACTCTGCTTTGATCTTTTTGGACTTCTCCTCTGTACCGGACTCCACTGAACCTGGAGACGGACAATGAGAGTATGATGTAGTTCAACTCTTCACACAAGCAATAAAGCACACTTCATAAATCAATCAATCAATAAATCATTAGTTTAAAGTTTTGGGTTTAAAAGAGCCTTGTTTGGTTTAAACCTTACCCATATTGTGCAGCACCTTGTCTCTCTCTAGCTGAGTGTCTCTAATCTTGTTCTGCAGCATCATCAGCTTCTGTTCATATTGCTGTTTGAGAGTGTGAAGGCGCCGCTGGCTGTTCTCCAGCTCATCTATTAGCTTTTGTTTGATGGCAATCTCACAGGTGATGTTTGCGAGATCAGCTTGGACACTTTCTGCACGTAAACATATCAACCAACTTAATTATAAATTTAGTTATTATTTATGTAATGATCCAGGATAAGAAGGTATGCATACAGTCATAAAAAAGACTACACACTTTTTGATTTCAGAACATAATAAAAAATAACATTTCGCTCTTAACAGGTCTTAAAACGAGGTCAATACAACCAGAGATTAACAATTCATGCAGAAACAGTAAAACAATAAGCCAACCCTATGATTTAACAGCTTGTAGGACCACCTTTAGCACCATTTTCTGTACAATGTCATCAGTTTTTTACACCGTTGTGGAGGAATTCTGGTCCACCTGCTTTCTGTCATGGTTCTATGTACCTTATTTTGAGATCTTTTAAGGGCCAGATAATTCTTTTCATACATATATACTCACTATCTACTTTACTAAGTCCACCCTGTTAGCACTGGGTTGGATGCCCTTTTGCCTTCAGAAGTGTTTTATGGCATGGATTCAACAAGGATTTGGAAACATTACATAGAGATTTTGGTCCATATTGACATGATAGCTTTACACAGTTGATGCACGTCCAGGATAGCATCCTGGATTTGGTGTTTAAACAATGCCAAATTGGTACCAAGAGGCTCAAAGTGTGCCAAGAAAACATTCTCCACATCATTACATCACCAGCAGCCTGAACTGTTAATACAGAACAGGATGGATCCATGCTTTTGTGTTATTTATGCCACATTCTGACCCTGCCATATGATTTCCACAGCTAAAATGGAGACTCATCAGACCAGGCAACATTTTTCCAGTCTTACATTGTCTACCTTTGGTGAGTTACTGTTGCCTTTGTATCATCTCAAACCAGTCTGCCCATTCTCCTCTGACCTCCAACATCAAAGAGGAATTTTCATGCAGACAGGTCCTGCTTACTGAATATGTTTTCTTATTTTAAAGGACCATTTTCTTCAAACCCCAGAACAGCAATTTCTGAAATACTCAGACCAGCCCGTCTGGTACCAACAACAGGCCGCTTCTAAGTCACATAAATCCACGTTGTTCTTCATTCTGATGCTCAGTTCAAACTTCAGCAAGTTGTCCTGACCATGTCTACATGTCTAAATGCATTGAGTTGCTACCATGTGATTGGTTGATTAGCTATTGGCTTAAAAACTTATTGAACAGTACCTAATAAAATGGCAGATGAGTGATTACGTCCTGCAGCATAAAACCTATGAAATCAGAGGATGTACTTTTTTTTTTATTTACATGACTGCATATAAACAAACACATCTAATTTTACCTTTCTCATCCAGTTCTTCAGAGTCTGACTCATCAGAAGTCTCTTCTCCTGCCAAGTCAGAGTCCTCATCTTCTCCATATGCATCTTCACCATCTTCATGGTCACTGCCCTCCTGATGAATTGAAAGCGCCCACTCACTAATTTATATATGCGACAAATTTATTTAAACAGCAAAATAACATTTTATAACGGGTTCTCCACCTACCCCCTCTGCCTCTTCATTGCCTCTTTCCTGATCGTTGTCTGGAAACTCCTCTTTGACAACACTAAAAAGGAGAAAAACCATTACACAACAAACGAAACTAGTGGAACCTCCAAGTTTAGATTAGCATTTCAAATCTCTACAAAAACCGATTAAGAGCACATGCAAACAATTACAATAAGATCAGGGCAGATGTGAGATCAGAATTGATTGATGAATGATTTCACTGTGATTGCATGGAGGACAATATGAATGATAGTGCCACAGATACCATCGTAAAATCAACATTAACAGTTAAAACATTACAAACTCATGTTAATAAGAAAGGCTGCCACACACTGCAAAGATATGCTGACCACATACTACAACAAACTGAACTTTGAAGGTTTTTGCACATTATCAGTCATTTTTTTTAGCTTTTTAAGCTCCAGATATGACCAAAAAAAAAGATTTGATCAGCATCTCTCAGTGTGACGTAAAGACAACTAACAGCTACAAGGTTAAGAATAAGAGGAAAGAGCAGGTTAATAAATCTGCTTCCCTTCAGGAGTGTGAACCACCTGTAGGTGCAGAAAAGGTTAGTATTAGTTCATCTGAGAACTCGGAGAGGAAGATTTGGGTCAACAATCAATGGAAATCATTTAAAGGGATCCGTGCATTTCTGTGTGGACACTAAATAATTGCTGGTAGCTGAATCAGTTTCAGATTCTATGTTTGACCCATTTTGGATGGGAAGTTTCAAACCTGGCATGCTCAGCCTCATGGTGTTGATTCTCCTCGTATTGCTGCAGTCTTCGGGGAGAGCGGTTGGGTTTGGGTGAAGAATGGTGCAGGGGTGATAGAAGGAGCAGGATATTTGGGGTATGAATGGGAAGTTTGTGGACAGCAGAAGGGACAGAGAAAATGAGACAGAGCAGCAAGAAAGTGCAGAAACTCTCACAAAGACAGTATACTGAAATGACGAATCCTGGTTATGAAGATGGAGATGGAGATCAGAAGGTAGCCCTCACATAAATACAGCTTACATGTACGTGGTGGCTTTTCTTTTTTAATAATTTGTGCTTTCGTGCTTTTTCTATAAATAACTAGAGTGCACAAGAGCAGAAGTTGAATGCAACACTCTTTAATAAAGCTGTATTTTTATATCTTTGCGATATTGATGCTACAATAATGATTATTTTTCCTAACACCAGTGCACATAATGCACCTGAGATTACCATCATACTTTAAATTTGATAATGATTTATATGGTTATGTATTAAATCATATTGTCATTCCAATATTCAACAATATTATTGCATGTCATGTGTTTTTTTTTTTAAATATCACTACCTAGATGTTAGTGTTTTTTTTTTACTATGGTAAAAACGATTTGTTAATATGAAAAACAGATTATCTGTAGCTCAATTTACAGTTTTTCTATTTGTAATTGTTGATGCATTTTAAACCATAAAAAAACTACAAAAAAGAATTAAGAAGCACCTGATTTGCCTTTAAAACTTGACAACTTATAACTTAATGTTAGTTATAATTCTGTATTAAATGAATCGTAGAATACCAAATCCATATTTCTTATAAATTGTATTCAATGCTTCAACTAATGCATTGTTTATTACTATTTATTCCAGTTGATGATAATTTGTGATTCAGTCCGCGAAAGGCTCCACAGGGGCCATAAGGATAAACAACCAATATGCTAATGTGGTCACATATTGTCAGAGAGCCTTCATCTGTAAATAGCCGTCACCACTGACTCGTCTAAATCCAGTACAAACTCCTTTAAAGAAACATCAGGGTGGGAGGTGCTAATCCTGGAATTAGGAGATATATACTCACAGCACATTCTTGCCATGGCAACACAGATTGTCAACACTAACACTGGTAACAACTATGTTATCAAAAACAAAACAAGCGAGTAATAAAAGTTTGTAATCTACCTCTTTTTTTTCTTCTTCTCCATCCTCTTGAGTTTCTCCAGGTCCTTCTTAGCCATCATGATGACGTCGCTGGCCTCCTTCTCAGGGGCGAGGACCGCAGGGGAGAAGGAGCCAGGGGCACCGTAGAGGGAAGAGCGTGTGGAGGCCCGGGACAGACTTTTTCTCAGGCTCTCATTCACTGCTTCACTCTCAAGAAGTTTAGCTCTGAAAAGAAACAGTGTCAACTTTGTTTCTATAAATTGCTAATGAATAATCACTGTATGTGTGAATTAAATCAATTTCTGTGGTTTCATTTCTTGTACTACCAGCTTATTATACATTAAATGACTTTGACTAAGCAGAGATAATTAAATAAAAAAAACAATTACCTGAGCTCTTCAATTTCTTTGATGTAGTTTTGAATCATTTTCCCGATTTCTTCATTACCCTCACCTGAAAGCAGGTGAACGACTTTTACATTTTTGGACTAAATGCACTCACTAAATGAATCAGAAAGTAAATAAAACATATTTCACAAACCCACTTCAAGCAGAAAGCTCTTTTAATTAAAATGAAGTGGAAATAATGAAAAATGCATCCTCTGAGCAAAAGAAGAAGGACCATCCAGCTTGTTATGAGAACTGTATGATGGTTTAAAGCACTTAGAATGGTTAATTTTCACCTTGTGAGGCTTCCATTTCAATCAATATAACGTATGGTTTACATAAAATCAATTAATAAAATTAAATAAAGTAATATTTTAGCCTAAACTGGGTTGTAATTTCTTAGAAACAAGCAGCAGCTGCAATAATGACAGTTGCATGGTGAGTGTGTAGCATGTGCTGAACTGCTGTGTCTAATTTGAGACCATTTGAAGTCATCATCACCACTGGAAAAGTTATGTTTGTAAAACGTCTGTGAAATATCGATTACATGCTACAGTGAAAGGCATCAGCACATTTTAGATGCTCCTTGACATCAAGAAAGGATCTCTAACAGCTGCCATTTTTAGGATGCCACCATCTAATCTCACCGAAGGACTGTTTCAATGTCAAGGATCCTTCAAAGAAATTTCAAAGATGCTCCTCTGTATCTTTTGGCATTCTCAAAGCACCCACAATCCTTTGTACATGTCTGAGATGCCACAGAAAGAAGACAATGCAGACAGCTGAAGACAGTAATATCAGGTGGAAGTGATGGTGGAACATTTAGTTTTTTATGTTTTTCAGTTTAACAACCAGGACCATTTCCTACCCTTAGAAGGAGACGACTTGGAAGAAACCATACTACTGACTAACTCTAAGAAGTGTGTGCTATATACATGCTTTTTTTCAGTGCCAGTGTTGATGCTCTAATCTGCTGGCATGGAAGTCAAAACATAAGTCATAATATTCTGCAAACACTGTGCAGCCAATATGAAAATGGCCTAATAGTTCTCATTTTTTTGTACCATATCATAATGGTAATAATGAAATAAATGAAAATAACCAAGAATATGAATGAATCAATGTATCATATGAGGTTTTTAAGGGTTTTCAAATACAAGCTAAAAGCTTTGACATGTGTCCCACCTGCTTTAGCCAATGTCTGGTTGGCCTGGTCACTGAGGACCTGCGTCAGTCTGGTTCTCTGGGCATCAATAGTCTCCTGCATGGCCTTCACTCTCACCCTCAGGTTGTTATTCTCTGTCTGCAACATGGAGTTCTCGTGGACCAGATCGTTAATGCCCTCCATGCCATCTTCACCTACCATGCGTTTTCCCTGGGCATCAAGGAGGACAGCACACATCGTAAAACACTGGTTCTTTATATTTCACCATCAGGTTCTCTGACCCTCACCGTCTTGTACTCCATCAGCTCCATCTGTAGCCGCGCTATCTCCGTCCTCAGTGCACTGATCTGCTGGCTAGCTCTGTCCTGGTTCACCACCACCTTGTTCTTGATATTTCGGGCTCGGTTGGCGTACTTTAGGGTGTTCAGGGTCTCCATAAAATCCCGGTCTGATGGGCTAATACAGGCAATCATCACCGTTTGGCTGCAGAATGTACAAATGAGGAATAATGATGAGAAACAATGAATCAGCAGATATTTTAAGGGTTCTGAAATGTCTTCACATGTTCTTCATGAATAAAAAATAATAGTAATGACCAATATGTTCCTGTACAAATCTGCGTTACAAACCTGTTGCCACCTAGTGAGTCCTGTAACAGCCGGGTGAGTTTCGAGTCTCTGTAAGGCACGTGAGTGGAGCGCTTACTCCTGTCTCCCAGAGCACTGATGACATTTCCAAGGGCCAACTGAGGTAAGACACGAGGAGTTGGAAGAGATTTTCAGACATGAAGGATTCTGAGATGTGTCAGTAAAAACAAAACAAAAAACAACAAAGCCACAACTGCTTTTGACAGAACGAACGATAATCAACACTGTAATTCTAAATCTAGCCAGCAGGCGTCTCTCTCGCACCACAAAATATCCACACAGTGATGAACTTATCCATTTATTGCTTTTTCACTTCATTTGAGACAAATCACACTTAATAAAGTGACTGACGAAAGTGCTGCAGTGTTCACTCTCTGTTAGTAAAACCTCAGGACAGAATCCCATTTCTCACCAGTCCACAGTTGATGGAGATTCCCTCTTTAGCTCTGTCTCCTGTAGCTCCAGTTCTCTTCAGTCTCTCAGAACCAGCTAGATCCACAAAGTGGAACTTGGCTGTCAGAGTCTCAAACTCGTTAATCTCTGAATCATTAGCCAGCCGGTTATCAGTAACATTATCCTAAACAGAGAGAAAACACAACAAAAATTAAATACACATACAGTCTTGCTAGCTGACTTTTGATCTGCTGTTGATTATCAGTAACACAATACTCGCCAGTTAAGAGTCATTGTCTCGTATTTAACACCTACATCGTTATCTGGACTGCAGACCCGAACTTGGCAGAGGTGGATGGTAAAGATGGCGTGTGAGCGCGAACTCTGGACGTTCATCTGGGTGCTGGCAGTGGTGCGACACAGAGCGCCCAGCTTCAGACATTGCATCATCTATCAGAAGAGAAGGGGAAAGGATGGATAATTGACAACAATGTGTGTATTCTCACACCACAGTTATAATTATAAAAAATACCATCACAGGAAATAAGCAGGAAATTATTCCTGTGGGATGTTACATCTCCGAATATACAGGGATTTAAATTGAACCATTCTTCTCTCTACCAGTGAAATATTCTTTTATTTCTGGCTGCAGCAGAAGCCCAAAGCATGCATGATTCACCTCCATGCTATGCAGCTAAAGAGGTGTTCTTTTAACAAAATACTGCACCCTTTAAGAATACCTCTTTTCACTGAAATCAAAAAGTTCTATATTAGCACTTTTAGCACAAGAGTAGCACAAATAAAAAAACACAAGGTTTTCAGAGCATGGTGGCGTGTAAAAGCTGACCTCAGCTGCAGAGTTGACAGTGCGGGTGGTGACCCCCACCGTGTAGATGCCACCATTGGCGTCCTCGTGGATTTTGATGTTGGATTTCTGCCTCCTTGCCTCAAGGTCCCGAGTCGAGTCGAACAAATCCAGCACCTCTTCATTGTACAGCTGTTGAGGAGGCGAAACAATGAAAAAAACAAAACAGTGCTATGCAGATGTTATCCACAATGTGTGACAATGTTGCCATTAGCGTTGTGACATGTCGTTTACATTTACTAGTCTCATCTTCTCCCCTCAGCTGCTTCCTCACCAGCTGTTAGCAGCCACTTGTTGGTTAAAAATAAAGACAGGAGTCGACCTCAGAAAAAACTAACGACAGTTTAATGGTATCTGGGTCATGGGGCTTTTTAACAACCTGACCCTCTGCAGACCTTTGACCTCTGGCAGTCTGCATGGTCTTAGTACTGGACTTTAAGTGGCTTCTGTTTTGAGATACAGTCTAAACTATGTTCTAAAAATGATCATAATTTGTGGAAATATTTTGTAATTTCTGTGGAACAATCCTGATTTGGTTTGTAGGTGTGTGTTTATCTTTCTGTACCTCCAGGAACTGGGCGTTGATCTTGAACTCAGGAACTGGCCGGCCCTGCTCGGTGGCAGCCTGTCTGCGCTCCTCGATTCCTCTGAACAAGTGGTTGACGGCCCGGGGAATGATGCCCAGCCCATCTTCTCCGATGTTGACATCAAACCCGGTTCCCATGGTGTATGTCTTACCTGAACCTGTCTGGATGTAAGGCAAAAAAGCGTCATTCAGCCTGTTCTTACACATTATTTTAAGGGTGATTTTTCTTATTCTTAAAATAAATAGGGTCAATTTCTGTGCTCGAAAAAATACTGCATGCCATAAGTCATGTACCCAAAATGGCTCCATTTGCCTTAAGCCTCTCTCAGACTTAGGGTTGGAAAAGCAGAAGGGGTACAGTACTTTAGGGGGGTCAGAGGAGACAAAAAGAAGAATGCAACTTAGGGTTCAAATTCACGTCGCCCCTCTCCTCCCTCCTGAAGCGCCTCAAAAAGACCCTGGCAGGGAGAATGTGTGTGGCTGTGGTAAGTGATGAGGAGCTGCATGCAAGGGAATGTGCGTATGAAAAATATGTGTGTTTGTCTGTTTAACTTTAGAAAACCACACCTGTGTGATTACTATGTTTGTGCACTTATCGTCTTTGTTTCCACTGCGGCCTGTGAAAGGCTCTGTGATAGGAATATAAGGGGAAAAGGAACAATGTTCAACAGAAAGAAGAGGAGCGCAGGGGGAGGTTAAGAGGAGGGAAATCTGACTGTATGTGTTCATCGGGTAATAGTGTTTGTCTTCTTCTTCCACCGACAATTTACACTTCTTGTCTTAACTTGTGCACAATTTTAGTTTCAGATGCACTTGCAAACATTTTCCTCAACAGGCCTTAACATTGTTACATTTGGTTTTGCTTTATCCTGTTCTGGCTGTAGACTTTATGTCATAATGATGCTTTTGCAAGCTTTAACTCAAACATAAAGACAAAAAGATTCAAACGACAACAAGAAGCTAACAAAACAGCAGGAGATGGGGAGTCTGTGAACACAACATCTATACTCAAGAAATGGAGTGTAATCCAAAACTTCCCAAACTCTGGTGTAGACTCTGCTCAGGAGGCCCAGGGATATCTGTATATGTCTTAATAGTGTCAAACATATTTAATAATTGTTTAATGTAATTATTAAAAAGGCTGATTAATGAATATGGGTCATATGAATCACATTCAGAGCCAAATTATATAAATAATAAGCTTAATTTTAAACATATATATTTGTTTGGAGTATAAATTGTATAGAAATGATGAGAAAATGAAGTTAAACTGAGCATAACTGCAACAAACACAATATACATAAGTATAGAACTGCTTCTGAAATGTTTTATTCTCTTCATCATTACATTTTTTTATACTTTTGACATAAATGGTAAAAATAGAGATACTATTTATAAGGATATTATTTTCAGATGTGAGAGTATCATTGATCCTCTCGACAAACTATCAGGGAGCAGGTGTGTGCAGCATTTGTTTAATATCTTTTAGATGTTTTGACTTCGGGGTTTGCTTCTCTGCTCTGACATGAAGTGAAGCAATCTGTTCTCACTTTGCTTGGACTGGGTAAACAACTCCTCTTCTCTATCTTTCCCTCTCAGGCTAATCTCTCAGAGCCAGTATAAAGCTGCGGTAGTTGGAGCAAGTTGAAACATGTCAGCTGCAACGATGGAGCTTGTGAGACCTGTTCACTCCCTTATTACTTGCCTAATGATGTCAAATAAAATCAGCTTTATATTACATACTGCCAAGATTTAGCAGATTCTTGAAGGAGCTCCATTCCTTTGAGCAATGCTAACACATACCATGCCAATGTGCTCATGAAAATAAAGGCAAAAATATGTGAGTATGTCGTTTGACCAACCTGTCCGTATGCAAAGATGGTTGCGTTGTAGCCCTCGAAGCAACCCTCGATTAGTCTCTCAGTGCAGTGGGTGTAGATGGCTTCCTGTTGGGTTTCAATATCAAATACGTAGTCATAGGTGAACGCCTTGTCTTTACCCAGGAAAACTTGTGGCTCTCCGGGCATCACATATGTGCAGATGTGGCATCCCTCAATCTTCTCTTTGGCCAGCTGAGGACGGATCCTGGTAGTCAAAAAAAGGCCCATCATTAGAATGGATTCCACATAGTATTAAAGATAATTTTAACAATGTGAACAGCCATTTCAGAATTCTGTAATGGCATTAAATGTCATCATGTAGTAATGTTGTATATTAAGCTTTAGGGTGCATAATCAAAAATCAGGATTAACCATTTTCAGACTTGTGTCAGTTGCCAAAAAGCTGGTAAGGCATGGAATTATAAAATTGCTGCTCCTAACGTCCTTCCCACTGAGGTGTGTCAGAGGTAAATGCTGCTGCAAGACATTTGCATCCCATTTGCCTAAAAATACTCATACCTTTGCTACACAATACATTGTTACCTTCCTAAACTTACGAAATATGGGCTGATTCTAAAAATACTAATTTTGTAGCTCTACATCAAAAGCAGCATAAAGAAAAGCAGACTTGAGAATCATGGTTGCAGTTTTGAGTGGTGAAAAAACAGATGCTGTCGCGATAATACTTTGAACTAATTTACATTTCTGTGTTTATCATCATAGTTTAATGTGTTAGTATGCCAATAACTCTCAGTAAACACTAAACACAAAGCACAGTTCGTGGTCATTTACTTTCCTGGTGGTGACAAACAAATTATTATTTCAGAGCTTCCTGAGGGGAACATGTGTGTACATGCATAACATTTCATAAGAAAATCCAGTAGGTATCGCCTCCAATTTCATACAGAAATTTGAATTTATATTAAGATCTAGACTGTTTGCTGGCTATGTCATTGAGTTTATCCATCTTTTCTGAAGATGCCTTTGAATGCTCTTCGCTCTGTGGAATTATCCCTTATCTCTAAAAAATTACTTCAGCATCATCAAACGTCTCTTCGATGTTGGATAGAATGAGAAAATTGTCTAAAATTTCAAAGTACATCTGTGCATTTACTTTATATTTAATGACAGCCATCTCCCCTGGTCCTTTACCTAACATTAACCACATATAATCATTCTTCTTTATTTGTTTCTTTGGACCTCCAAAACTAAATTTCAGGCATAATCGCCTTGTCCAAAGCAGGATAATCATTCATCAACAAATATCACGTTCAATCAGTCAAGTTCACAACTGATTTGTTTTAGGCATTAGTAATAATTCAGGTTTAGGCTAGATCTAAATCCCATTTCACTCATTTGGTTTTCCATCTCTGTTCTTGGGAATTTTTCACTTTTAATACATATTGCTTTGATTTTTCTATCTGATAACTTTGATCTATTTATTGGTCGACCTGTATGTTTCCCTTTCACAACCTTCTCATTTAGCTTGTAGCTGCTCCAACTTTTAGGCACAGCTGACTGGAAACAAGCAACATTGTTTGGTTAAATGTGTTGAATTACCATCAAGATCAAGTAGTTTACAATAATTTCCACTGCTTCCACTGACTGGTTTCTTTTTGGGGCCATGTTTCCTGGTAATAAACCAAGTGCACTCTTAACTGCGGAGTTTGCATATTTAGACGTGGCAGGTGATGAATAAAGCTAACTATTTTGGTTATTTGTCCTGGCAGTGCTCCGTCTCCATTTCCCATGAACATTTTTCAGTATTACACATTCAATGGCTGTGCACTTCCTTTAACGTACATGGTGTTATTCACATGCTACCGCCTGCCTGAACAAAGTGCAGCTGAATGAGGAGCAGCATTTAAATTAAGTAAGTAATGTGCAGAGCAGGGGTGTCCAGCTCCTGCAGTCCTGCAGGTTTTAGGTGTCTCCCTGCTCCAACACACCTTATTCAATCTAAATTACTCTCCTAAAAGTACTTGTCATGTGCCGCCCAAGCATTTTTGACCAATTAATCAGATTCAGATGTGCTGCAGCAGGAAACATCCAAGAAAAAATACATGACGGTGGTTAGAATAGAAGAGCTGATTACAAGAAAAGAAAGGAGGTAGGGGAGATTGTTGACAACTAAATAAGAGTAGTGATTCCATTTCATATCTCATGGTTGTAGCATTTCCACCAATAGTTGATGAGAATGCAAGACATCCAACATCTCACAGCTACACTGCTACCTGTAAAAGATTGGTCTAAGATGATTTTAATAAAAAAAAAGAAAAATTACCCTCAATAACATTTCAGGTATTGTTAATGATTTTGTAAGAAAGAGTGAAAATAGGACCACAACTGATCATAAGGGGTTTTGTAGTGAAGTGTGTAGCTATTCTGAAAAAAGCAACACTTTTCACCGAGGTGTAAGAGATGAGTGCTGCTACTGTGCAATGCGTGTGTTTATGTATGTGGAAAAGCCTGCGGTGCCAGCACACTTCCCATACACAGCACAGAGCTCTCACTGTTCAGGACTCCGGGGGAGCAAGAAGTAAGCTCCGAGCAAACAGTCCCACCCTGGATTTCATTAAGGAATTGCTCTGCTTGGCTTTGTTCAAATAAACAGACTTTTCTTATTATATCATTTCCGCCAACAGTTGTCACCACAGGACATACGGTTTACTTGAAGAGAAAATATTTGGACATATTTTAAGTTTTAAAAATTTTCAAAATTTATGTAGTTTGAAAGAAAAATATTATGAAAAAAATACTGATTAAAAAAAAATTATATATAGCTTTTTTATTGGTTCTTAGTCAATTCTTCCAAGGCTACAATATAACAAATGCTGACTACACTAAAAAGTAACTCGGACACATGCAAATTGTCATTAGTGACCACTATTGTTGCTCTGTGACAGCAGGCATTAACACAGTGCACGAATGAGTGTGTGTGTGCATACAGGGTACTTGCAATAAAAAGAAGACTCATATTCATCCCAGTCAGAGACTATGGAAGTAGTGAATGTCCTGAAAGGAAAGTCTGTGCATGTGCGGGTGTGTGAGTGTGTCAATGTGTGTGAGAGATTAAAATGGCGTAAAGCAGAAAAAGAAAAGCAAATTAGAAAAGACAACCCAAACTGAAGGAAAGAAAAGACAGTAGAGGCTGGGGAAGCCACAGTAGCACTAAAGCAAAGATCCACAGGGTTGTCATTGTGTGTGTGTGACATCAGATCTGAGCTATTTAACACACTCTCACTGGGATTACAGCAACGGTGACAACAAGACAGAATGGAATTGCAGGCTGGACAAGACACAGTTCTAACTGCAACAGCTGCACACCTGCAGAGTATTATAAGCACCAGATTTATGATGTGAACAGCCAAATAACCCACAGAACGAATGATACAGTGGAAGGAGTCCTACACAAACATAACTTTTAAGCAGTATTTCATAATTCAAAGTATATAAACCGCCTTAGGTTTAACAGATACTGTTAAAAAGATTATATTATATCAAGATTACCTGCTTTTACACTACAGCACATCCTTCTCTTAAAATGCACTGATTAAGTACAAAAACTGGAAGTAGACAATGGCAACTCTAATGTGGCTGGGGCACCAGGTCGGTGACATCAGTTTTTGTCATGCAAGATCACCGGTCTGACCACGGCAAGTTAGAAGATCACATCTTTAAAGCAACATTAAAACAAATCTTTATTATTCATATACTCACTCATATAATCCACTACATGTGATTCTATAAATTAAATACACTGTCCAATGTATTTGGAAACAATATAGTTTGTATACTTCAATAAAAGCATTTCTTGCAAGATAGGACTCCCGACCAAACTTATAATATGGCATGATGTACCTTCACACTCATTAATAGCTCATTAACCGGAGCAGATTTAGAGAAGTCATCTGTGTGCTCAATATTCTGAATGAGTCATTTTAAAATACACAGTAATGTAACACGTAGCTGATGTAACAAAGATTAAGGAAGCATTATCTTTTACAAAAGTGCTCATTATGCACTTGTTCCAGGTATGGTGCAACTATTATAGTTAGAGGGTTTAGATCATCTGAGCAGTCTTTGATTTGGTAGGATGGTTTGGGCATTATAGGAGAGAATCTCCTTTACATTAATTCCTTTGGCTAGTTTCCCAAAACCTGACAACAAGCTTTAATCCAGTCTAACAATGGAGTCACTCATGGCTGCTTACAGTGAGGGCAATAAGTCAATAGGCTCTTGTTCACTTTAAGTGCTCGCACTTATAAATAAAAGTAATAAAAACAAAATAAATAAATAAAAAAATTGTAAAGCTTTCAGAAGAACTCAGTAGAAACTCAGTGTAGAAACGAGTCAAATGAACCAAAGGAACAGGGCTTTGTAACTGTAGCCCCATTAAAAAATATTGCCCAGTGTATCTGATTGTGCTCATCTTCACAAAGCTGTGATGCAATGTTTGTTTTCATGAGCTTTACGACATCTCCAGTGTACTCCATTTAACACCCAACAAGTGAGGGATAAACATGGAAAAAAGTCTAAAGAAAAGAAACTGGTGAAGAAGAAGGGAAAGAAAGAGACTCCAAATTATAATTACAGCCCAGACAAAACTCTGATTACTATCTTCACAATAGGAAGGAGCAACAGTCTTTCTAGTCATAAACCCATTATCTGTCTGCACATAGGACTCACTGAGCTGACTTAGCCTTAATGCTCTGCTGTTATCTAATTCATGGCTTGACAAGGTGACTTTTCTATGTTTCTTTGTCAAATTTATTGTAAAACTTTCTTCCTTATTTCTGCAATTATTCGTATAACCTTCTATATCTTTATGGAATGAGTCTTGAGCTAAATGCTAACTTCAGTATGGATGTTATTTGTATATCACTAAAAATCAGGATGTTAACTGATAATGTCCAGTAACTGACAATGGTCCAGACCTCTAGTTTGATTTACTTATTGGTTGTGTATGCACTTAAAACAAATGCAAGTTCTGGCATCAAACACACCACCTAAACATAAAAAGTTTAAAGTTAATTAAGGTGTGAAGCACGTCTCACTGGTGTTTTATTAGTGTAACTGACTGACGTTTGTGATTATTATCTAGAAGGCTTCATTCTGTGGTTCAACCCCAAACACTCTTTTCCTCTGGCAAAATAAGGGTTACTCTTCAGCACTGTGTTGACTTACAGCGCTAATCCACCTTCTAGAGTGACACATACTGACTCCACACAAGCTGCTCCACCAAGAAAATTAACCCCACCTATGCTTAATCTGCATATTTTCTGGTACACTAAGTTTTCATCTACTGTGTGGTCTTGTGTCAGGTTTTTCATAGTATGAGAAGCATGAACAACTTTTAATAGATATGTGAACATGCTCATTCAAATTCATGCAAGCAGACATCTGGGCCCCCCATGCCAAGAAAACCACTTTGCATAACAACTTTTTAGCACATTAAACCATTACGGCCGACTGAAGCTGTTGTAGGGAATAATAACAAAAATCTATAACGTCTAAAGTGGAGAGGATTATGGAACTTTTGTAGTATTTATGACATAGGAATCATTCAAATAACTATATCCTGTACAATCCAGAAGGTACTGTGCAATGGTCATGAGTTTGATTATATGAGCATAAACTTTCATTGGTCTTATGTACAGTTACACAATCTGACTAATTGCGACAATAAACAATTAAATTAGGGGATTACCTCTCATTTTAAAGTTCACCTTGATCATCTTGTGATGTCCAGAAAACAGTATGTGGTTATCTCAAGAAAAGGCCAGCTCCTCGAGATAATGAGGAAATTTAACTCATCTTGTGAAAACAAGCTTTGTGATCTCTGAATAATTTATTTATGATTGTTAGAGGTTGTGTAGCCAGAGTGGTAAAAGGATGGCAGTAGACAGAGGTCTTCCAAATTGGCAAGATTTTATTAGTCAAGG
>JBAMHW010000026.1:12710499-12740012 GCA_037177495.1 Rhadinocentrus ornatus | reverse complement strand
TAACAATGGTCTGAGTCTTACTATAAAGAGTTATGGTTGACATTAATATGCACAGGTTGATATTATAATAGTGGCAAGTGGTGTGGCCTCACCCACTTTGTCACAATGATCTCGAGATAATGTAATAAAAAAAAAAAATAAAGGAAAGAATGCCTGCTTTTGGCTTCTGTTAACCAAACTATTCCAAGACACGCTAAGCTAAGCTAAGCTAAAATAAGCTAAGGTACAATAAGCCAAGCTAGGCTTAACTAAGCTTAGCCAAACTAAAATAAATTAAGCAAAACCATTTTAAGACAAAATGGTTTGTTGAAGCAATGTAAAATCTTTGTTCCTTTTTTTAGCTAACATAATAAACAAAGCTGCTAGCATGTTTCACTCTGACTAAATCTTATGGAGAAATGTTTTTAAAACCATAGCCTGCATCAGAAATTCAAACAGCAAGCATTTAGTACTAGTCATGGAATCAACTGAACTCTTAATAAGGATGAAAAGGAGGCTTACAAACACACTGTATAACCTTTAAACCCATACAGTATACCTTTTAAATTGCACACACTGCTGGAGACAGGGACACACACACAGAGGCTTTGTGGGCCTCCCCATGAGACAAGTCCTGTTAGGCTCCTGCTTTCAGCCTCATTACTACGATTACAATGACAGTCTGGGAAACGGTTACACACACGGACACACACACACAAAAAACCAACAACTGATATTTTACTTTTGAACATTGAAAATAAACTTTAAATGTGATGAAAGCTGATCAATACTCTGACACAAATTATTTCAGTGCTGTATAAACACTCCATAACTTTGAAGTAAGAAGCCAAATGATTAAGAGATAATTTCAGATCAACTCCTGTTTATAAGAAAAAGACATGAGGAAAAACATGAAAAGATAGGCAAGAAAAAAGACAAGTCACTGTGCTGCTGCTGCTGATCTCATGCTTCCTGGGACACATCAGCACTTGCTGACATCACTCCTCTTCACAATCAGCAAATCAATCCACTCCCAAGAGATGCAACCATTTCAGACCCGATCATCATTGAACATCATAGCTGACAACATCAGTAGTAAATTCCACATCTAACCATTTCCTACTAATTCAAATCCTCTGTGATCTCTTTTGGTTCAGTTTTGTGCTTCACTAAGCCATTGTGTACAGCTGAATGCACCTAGTGAGTCATCGAGAACAAAATAGCACATCTGAGCCCAAAAGGCCCCTTAAAAAACGAGAATCTCCATGTACACACACTCATCAACACATCACCTGACATCATCATGGCATGTATTTTTAGATCTTAAAATACTTTAGGGCAAAGAGTAAGATGTGCAGTGCAATGAGCAGTGCAGTGTTGTTATACAGACATAGCTCTGCAGTGCAAAATACTGTATATACTGTGAAATAAGCACACTTACTGCATCACTGCATCCATAAATGCGAGCCTAAGATTAAAAAAAGATCCAAAAACACTGCTGACTTCTTTGAGCCTGAACTCATTCAATATGGTCTGTGATTAACCTGAAAGATGCAAAGAAATTATTCACCAGCTTTTCTGGTTAAAGGCCTACGGAAAAGCTACTCCACATATTCAAGACCCGATGTTAGGTCTTTAATGCTTGCAAGTGCAGCAGCATGATTTGCTTACATAACATACAGAGAAAGCATATGCCTTTCATAGCCAGTAGGTGTACTTGTCCCTGTTTTTGTGGTTTTTTTTTTTTGGCTTGTTTGTGTTGACTCTGGAACTAAATGATGCCCTGAGCAAGAAGAATGAGGTGAAACAGAAATGATAGAGGGTTACAAATATAAAAACAGAAAAAAAGATGTCCAGTCAGAGGCTGCTGGCTTCACAAACCAATTCAAAGAATAATTCTCTTTGTTGTACATCTGTTAACAGCATCTATGGTGCAGTTGGTGAGAAAACATTAGACCAATCTGCAGAAGCTGATAAAGAAACTGTACAACAGCAACCTTGAATCTGATGTTTTTGTAAGTACAGGGTGGAAACAGCAGTCACAGAGGGAATCCGGGAATGACGCAATGAGGATGGGTCAAGGGAGCTGGAGTGGGAAACAATAAAAGAAAAAAGACGAGGGATGATGCTGACTCGGCACTTTTTCTGCTACACCACTTCAATGTTTGGCGACTGACAGCCATCCTTCCACAGGATCACTGCACATCCCACAGCATTGAAGGGATTCATTGTTGCCATGGTAAAATGCTGCCACACACACTCTGAATAGGTCACTGATCAAAGTTCTGTCTGGTGTCCGGGTCAAAGGCTGCCAGGCAGGAAGGAGCTAGAGGTGGAGAAGTGGGCAGAGGATGGTGTTTTTCACCCTGAGGATGAAGCGGACATATGAGGATAACACACACACACACACATACACACTGCTGACCTCCAGCACTGATGCCAGCTTAATGGAAACCATTTGGTCTACATCAGAGAAATAGAGTCTCAAGGTGACAGCACAAATGTAGATGAAAAAAGATAGCAACTAATATATGTTTTTTTTTTTTTTTTTCATTTTTAAATATCAATATAGCTGAAAAATACAGAAACGCATCAAAATGAATCTGATATTCATCCCAAAAAATCCATACTAAATTAACCTTTGCATAAGCTGGTTAGCCAGAAGTTATTGAATGTCTCAGTGAGTGGAATATCACATGGCAGCAGCTGGCAGCCAGTTAGTAGCTTACTTTGCTTTTGTGTCTCAGTTCACTTGAGTTGGTTCATGAATATTTATCATGAATATGCCTGAAAGGACATGAGCTAATACTTGTGAATGCACACAAACATATGAGCACACAATAATTCTGTATCTGGGCAGCAGGCACACAGGCTCCTAAACCTAATCTATATGGGTCAAAGTGGAGGGGCTAGTGCCGGAGGGACACTCCAATTAGCCAATAGGAGTTAGACAATCTGCATTTTGATTTAATGCTCATGCTGTTTGGAGTCTTATTTACACAGTGCATTTGGATGAAAAAGCCCTTTTAAAGATAACAAAAACTTCATTACAATAACTACTTTTACATTTCACTGCAATCTGACCAAAGAAGTCAGACATTGATGACATTAAATAACTTCAATTTAGAGTTAAATCCAGCTGACCTTCTATACATAACCCATAACATTAATTGAATACAAAATACTATCTACTATCACTATTTACTAAAGTAAATGTAAAGGCCAAATGTGATGATTGCAACTTTATAGTTAAATAAAAACAGAGCATACAAACAGAACAACATACTAGATTTTAAAAATAAAAAGTGGGACAAATTTGCTTTCAATTTTGCAACAGCTGCAGATATACACTGAAGACAGGTTGGAAACTGAACAGAGTTGTTCAGGACAAAATAACTTGAGAATCAAGCAAAGAAGATGATCACACAAAACACTGGCACAAAACCCCCAAGGAATGTACAATTTCAAGATCATGTCAAAAACAAGGTCTTCCCTGAAAAAGACAAATTTAGCAGCACGTTGCTAAAAGGTTGACTTCGGGATGTGAAGGCTACTCATAATACACTCACACATACTGGATTTTCAACTGTTTTATAGATAACATGCCAGGCACAGTCCCATGGTCTTAAGTTGCTCACCTCCTACAACACAAGTCCTAAATAAATGTGAGAAGTTAAAACCTACAGTGAGCATTAAACTCTCTATTATGGAGGGGAAAGAAAAACATTTTACCCCATCTAATTAAAGAGGAAAAGCTATCTGCTGTGAATTTAAAAGGAAGTACGAAACCGGAATCTTGCTGCTGCAGATGTTAAATTATTTAAACTGCACTCAAGGATATTGACGAACTAACAGATGACATCAATGGCTCCCTCAGGAAAAGTCTGAGACATGACTCTTTCTCAGATAAACTGGTAACTTCTAATCCTTTACATGTGTGGTTGTGCATGAACACACACAGATGGGATGTTACATAAGAATGGTGATCTGGTTCACATAAACATGATCATACTAAGGATAACCCAGTAAACACAGAGTGTAGTACTGAACACCCTCATCTGTATGCTGTAAGGTTTTGGCCTCAGACTTTTCTTTAAATTCTGTTCATTACCACAAAGTGTAAAAAACATGTTGCGGGAGTATTTCATCACTGGGGTTCTGTTGGGATGAAGGATTAGGTACTTGTAAATAGATAGCATTAGCCTCGCAGGTTGAGGCAGGTACTGGTTGGCAACCTGCTGGCTGAAGCTGACAATCCCAATATTTCAGATGCATTTGAGCTCAAAATCACCATTACCATAAAGTTTCACAATAATTAGAATGTTGCCACGGTGATTAGTCAAGCTACAAATACCAACACAACGCTGTGGTTGTAGCTCGGGGGCATGAAGTGAGTGATTTATTAGTGGTTGAAAAGGTGTGACTTCCAGTGATTATCACTGCATGAAAATGGCACCATCATCAGTTAAAGATGACACGTTTTCTTAAGGTACCTCTCCTGTCAGCAAAAAGCTTTGATAGCTTCAGGAAAATCTTTGACATTATTTACTTTACATATTGTATTTCTTTGCTATAACGCCTAATTCAAAGGCTGCTAGGTATGTGGGTTTTTTATTTTTTGTTGCATTGCATTTTCAACCTCATGAATGTGTTATTTTAACAGCTAGGTGTGGGACAGATAGTGAAAAATATATTTCATCACCAAAATAACAAGACAGAATAGCATCAAGTTTAGGTTTTATTTATGCGATATTTTAATTTGATCCTGTTTTATCTGAAAACATTACAGGAAACTGCCACATACAGCTTCCTACTAACATAGATGCAAGCCATTTTAGCTAGCCTAATGTTAGTTGCTAACTTGGCATTTGATTAGCTACTGGCTAATGTTAGCCTGTAAGTTATTATTAGTTATCATTAGTCAAGCCATGTTAAAAAAAAACAACCAACAACCCAAAAACCAGAAAAACAAACCAAAGTTTAAAACAAACTTTTTTCCCTTTAACTGGTTGTTTTTAATGTTCTTGTAAAGTTAGCGTATACGCATTGCTGACCTATAGCCTAAATGCTAATTCAAAACTTACAATATTGTGTCAATATGTTATTTTTATATTATAATTCCATGCAGGTAATTGAGGAAATGCTATTTTTTCCAGACTAGAAGGGTCATTGACAGATAACCAAAGAGAAAGCTGTAAATCTTTATAAAAAAAGGTATTTACGCAACACTAGAGGAAAACAAATTACTGTGTTAGTCCAACTAAAATACAATACAGAGTTATCTAAACCAGACTAACGTACCTAGATTAAGCGTTTGGAGGTCAAGTAGCTCCTGAATTCATACAATAGCTAGACACAGATTAGCATAGATGCTCTGCACATGTTCAAAACTTCCTTTTTTATTTTGCATGTTTTTGTAAAAGTGCATTTTAATACAACTGACTTCCAAATAAACTTGTTCTCATTCACAACTTTTTCCCTTTCCTATATCAGATGGCTAATCAGATAAAAAATTGTGACTGAAAGTTTCCCATTACAACTACAAATCCTGGTTTTAATTGACTTTTGCCCTTAAAGTAACTAAAAGACATCTTTCCTGTAAATTCTGCTATGCTTACATGCACAATTACTTCCCACAGTCAAAGTTAGAGACAGAATGTTTTGAATATATATTTTCAGACAGTCCAGAGCACTGCATTGTAGGTAGGACATGCTTCTGAGAGCAACTCACGTGCAAGTAGACTGGGACAAGAACAGTGGTTGAATGAAATTGTGATAACTAATATAATAATTTGACTTTGCGCACTCGGTGACTTTTGCAATGCCACCTCTGCTTTTCTGCTTTTAAAATCTAAAATGTGTCCACATAAAACACTCAGATACAGTCCATCTGTATTTGTATTTGAAACAGAGGGTGTAACACAGGCAAAATGATGCACTAAGTGATTAGTGACAAAGCATTTCTTCTGCGGTCTGCTGACCCGAGAAGAAAGCTGTCTGACTTTGAGTCAGCGTATCCTCTTACAATTAAATGCAGATTTACATTACTAAGATGCTGCTTTGAACTAGACGTGAGCTAAAACCTGACCATAACCAAAATCATTTTTACCTATTAATGTACACCAATTGTCTTTAATATTATAATTTTCAGAAAAAGTTAAGTCTTTCCTCGATTCCTGCAGCAGAGTAGAAGGAAAAGCTATTTTTGTGTGCTCACGTTTACTAAGAGTGGAAGAATAAACCAGTTACTTGTTTATTCATTAACCAAAATAAACAATCAACGAAAGAACTCTTCAAATAATAAATTAGCCATTTTACAGCTAATTTTTCATATTGCAAACAACTTTTAAGTGTATTTTAAGTCATGTAAAAAAGAAAACACTCCAGTACCATAGTGAAGATTTAATATAAAACCAACTCTCAAGCACGGTGGTGGAGGAGTGATGATTATGCTTGTTTTGGAGCCACAAACCACAAAATCATCTGTATACCAAAGTATTCTTAACTGTGAGGCCATTTAACTGATAGTTAAAGACTGGAAAAACTGGGCATCAAACAGGACAATGATGCAAACACAGCAGCATAACAGAAGGCTGTGGTTGGATATTAAGAGAGCTGTGCAAAACAAATGCCCACAGACCTCAATGACCTGAAGCAACACTGTAAAGATTCTTCTACATGATGTGAGGCTGGAAATAACTAAGTACTAACTACTGACTTACTAAACTTTTTCACATACTTATTTCACATTTTTTGTTTGATATATAAATTGTAACATGCTCATCTCAGCCTTTTTAACATAATTTCAACACCTGTAAGGATCAGAGTTTTTGTAATGTCTCTATATACCAAATCTTGATCTTGAAAGAGGAACTACTTTCTTTTCCATTACTGTGTTCATTCATTGAAAACCTAAGGCGGTGACTAAATATTATCTCATAACAAGAATGGGTTTTAATTCAAAGGACTGTCCTGCCAAGACAAAAAACATGGTGCTTATTATGGATTATTTATTATCTATGAAGGAGAGACAGGCTTGTAAACTGAGTTGGCTCAGTAAACAGAGTTCTGGGTCAAAGTCTGAATGCACAATAACAAGCAAAGCAGTGAGGGAGGGAAGAAGAGAAACATGAGAGGGAGCAGCTTTTGTTCTCTCTCTTCCACTGAGCTCACATGACATTTCAGGTTGTCTTTTGAAAACAAACTCACGCATTAACAGACAAGCACCTGTGGTAACCTTTAGCTGCCACCCTGTCCTGCATCTTCATTGAAATCTGTTGTGTAGCTTTAAAATTAGTCTGGCTTTTGTTATGTCCAACTTTCCTATGATATATAAAGAGGCCGTATGGTGTTTGATCTCAGTGATATCCTCACTGCGTAGGTGACAAGAAGCATTGACCTGTTGCAGGGACAAGGGTCAGATCAGGCAACACATACTGCCTTATGCTCAAGATACAACACCGCAGGAAGGCAAAAATACATTTAAAATGCCTGAATACAAAAGAAAGAAGCAGAGTGTGAAAAAAGTTGAATAATCAGCATGTGGTTGCCAAAGAATTGCATCCTCATGTAAAAATGTTAAACTCTGTATTCTATTGCTCAGGAGACAACTTCAACAGGCTTTGCCTTGGCCTAATCCCCTAGCATCTAAATCTTCATTCATAAATCCACTACAACGTGCGCATGCAGTGCAGATATTAATAACGCAAGCTCGTGTGATCGAGTTTATTTGTGTTGGTGTAAATCATGCAGTAAGCATGAAGTAGCAGCATGAGAAAAACATGACGTGAAATAGCTTTAAAAGAGAAACACATCTGCGAAGATATATTAAATAATGATGGATTCCTATGTGTGTTTACAATGATTGATACTGAAGCAGGAATAGCGTGCAGATACTAGCAGGTGTGTCACAACAGCATCTTTGTAGGGGAGGGTCCACCGCTGCATCCTTACCTCAGGGCCACGCGCACCGAGCTCTCATCCGGTCCGCTGGTCATGGTGTCGCCAAAACAGTCCGCTTAAATATAGCTCGATTTCTCTTTTTCTTTATCCTCTTAACAAGAGAAGAGAGCGCATCGGCCCCCTCCCCCCTCCGCCAGACACCTCTCACTAAAGGCTTCTATCTTCAGCTTCCACCGCCGCCTTCACCTCCTTCCTGCGCGCTTGGAAATAAGACACATTTTGTTGTATGTGTGAGTGACTGAGCAGCTTAAATACTAATCTAGATGTGTGCCATAGCCGGGGAAAGGAGTCTCCGGACCCAGCAGTGGTCACCTCTCCAGTGGCATCGCCTCAGGCTCCAGCGCGGGTGGAGTGTGCGGTGTATGTGGAAAAGCCAGGAACCGCTTGGCGTGTGATTCCCTCAAGACGCTGGACGTAACCAGACTCCTCCCCCTCAGCTGTACCAATCCTGGCGAGGGCAACCCGCAAAATAATAATAATAATAATAATAATAATAATAATAATAATAATAATAATAATAATAATAATAATAATGATGTTTTCCTTGTATGTGCTAAATTGAATAAAAAATCAAACCTGCAAATCAGGTTAAAAAACAATCAGAAAATAAGCTACTCTGTCAGAAATATAAATATATATAAAAAAATAAAATAAAAATACTTCAGTCAAATTAAACCAAAATACATTATGCTTGGGATTCATTTTCATGTATTTAGAACACACGCAGAGGCTCGCTGTTTGGATATGCTGCCATCTCGTGGTAGAATAATATCATAGCACCCTTAGTGCTATGATTATGATGCCGTATTTTGTTTATTGGCCAGCAGATGGCGGCAGAAACTCAGCTCCATCCAATTAGAAATCTCAAGTCTTAATCTGAAAAATAAATACAGTAGACACCACTTCATAAGAGTCTGTTTTACTTTAATATACTTTATTAATCCCAAGCTGGGAAATTATTTCTCTGCATTTAGCCCATCCTGGTTGCTAGGAGCAGTGGGCTGCCAGATTCCAGCACTGTGAACTTAAGGGCCTTGCTTTGGCCAGCCCCAGGACTCTCCAGACCCAATCTCACCTCTGTAACCATTAGGCTATCACTCCCTTATCTATCTATGACTTGCTGCTTATTGAATTCCTTTACTTATTAGCCATCATTACAACAAGAGATAGTCTTATTTCAATATATCTTGCGATTAGGTAGCAGTCAAAACAAGAATGAATACCAACAGGAGAATTTTGTAGTGGAATTTGGCACATTTTTTGCTGTAAAGCTGATTAATCAGGATTTCCAACTACAGGGGGGAAAATAAATGACAGAATGCACATTTCCTTACTTTTTGTGCTAAATTTATTTATATAATTTATTCCTTATTCTTCACAAATTACATTACTTTTTCTCAAACTGTACTTTGAAGTAGAATCTCTTCATGTCCCCCTTCTTGGCAGGCCCATTCTGTTCTGACAGCTACCCTTCTATGTATGAAGATGCATCCCTGCAGACGTTACCAAGACATGGCTGTGGAAGAGCAACATACTGGTACTGGACTGGCATGTCTGAAGTCCTGACATGTCCCCTGACATAAAATGTGTGGAGCATTTTAGAGGGGGAGAAAGAAAAACTAAAAGAAAGAAAATTGAATGAAAATACAATAACATACCTGACCTTCCTCCCTGAAAGAAAGCCCACCCCTACAAACTTTAGGGGTTTGCATCTCATTCTTCCTCCTATTATTCTTTATAAGGCAGGCTAGATGTAACAGTAATGTATTGCTGCCCCCCTCAGTCCAGGCAGCACCATTAACTGAAAACTATTTCCACTAACATAGAGAAGTAGAATGTAGCAAATCCAGCAGTTTGTTTGTTTGTAACTTCTCATTATAGTTTCCTCCTCCGGGTGGCATAAAAGGGATACTTCAAAGAGTGTGCTTAACAGTTTCTGTTAGTCCATACTGGTATTTCCCACCAGGACTCGCCCATTATTAAGTCTACAATGCCCAAGCCTTAACCACAGTAATTTAGCCTGATCAGCTCAGTTCTTCCTCCAAAAGAGTCCCTTCTTCTTAAATGGCAAAGCAGAACCTGCCTTTTGTATCTATGTTCCATGTTTTCTCTCACAATCTGGATATCTAAGAACTGATTACAGACAATATTTCTCACAGGTCAGCTGTAAATGACATCCATCCTCTGCTGTCACCTCAGGTCTTTATGTGTGTGATATGCTTCGTCCTTTGGTTTTCTGCTATGTGGAAAGTTTAGTTGTGAGAAGAATTTTTTTTTTCTTTTAGAATATGTTGCAAGCTTTAAATGCAAAAAATTCTGAATATGAACAAATGAAATGAAGCTGGAAGCAAGAAAACAAGAAATATCTAGTTCTGTCATGAACTAAAAGTCAGGGTACATGTAAGAACTGTTTATTCCTTGTCTAAACTTCTTTTTACAATGTTATCACATCCAGACATAAAAGCCTTAATTACAAACGAGGCATGTCTGCCACTCCTAAACTGTAACTTTGGGACTTCTGTGAGACACATGATCTCCTTTTGGTGTGGACTTTGGGGCTGACCGTCTGCATGCACAGAAAACAACCTAACATAAAATAAGACCAAGAGACTTCTTAAAAACACGACCTCTTCAGTATTAGCTTGCTTGTCATTGCCGCCTCAGCTACAGGCTGTTTCTGATCATTTCATTAAAAGAACTGGAAAATGCTCATTAGTGACTCACTGAGCTAAAACAAAGATGTGGAGGCAGAAAGGAAACATGAGTCACTTTTAGAGGCCACATTATTTTGTTTTATTTACAAAAAATACATCTTCAGCTCAACATAAAGTGGCATTAACATGAGTTTTGATAACCTTTATGTTGTTCAGTGTACCTCTCCTGATGACACTAAAGCAGATAGAATAAGCAAAGAAAGCCTAATAAAGAATATATGGGAAACCATTAACAGGTATTCAACATACAAAGTGATTACATATCTGGGAGGTTTGGATTGCAAACAGAGATCTTTTAAAAGCAATTAAATGGTAATCCCTGGCTTTGATCGCTGCATGCTGATCTGAGATACATGTCAATTTAATAAATAATTCCAATACTGTGTTCACATTCTCAAATTTAAATAATAAAATTCCTCATTTCATTTGTGATGCCTATAAATATAGATTTGAAGGCCGTAATCCACAGGTGTGAAAATAAAATTTAAAATCAGAAGTAATTTTCTTTGCCATAGCCCCCACCAAATACCAAATATTGAACAAAACATGTAAAAGTGATTGCTCTGATCAGTTAGTATTTGTTTTTATAGTCTCAGGGTTTGTTTAAACATACATAATGAATACATTCAAAATCTTACCACAAATCAGATGACATAACGAGAAAGTCTCAAAGTTTTGTCTGTAAGGTTTTAAATCACCATGTTAGCCTTAATTTACTGGCAACCTGTCTTGTCCTCTAAGGTGCGGAGAACTGATAAGGTGCCCTTTTAAACGCCAAACAAGAGAGTATTTTTCAGGTCAAGTGTGGATTTACAGCAAAATGTTTGATACAGCCTGAAAAAGGGCAGGGAGCAACACCTGTGCAATGAGTCGTTATGGCCACTAGAAGGAAGCAGAAACAAGATCACCAGTCACTAAAGATTAGTTCTACATACATGGTACATAGAATTTAATATTCAGTCACTCAACAGGTAACGCCATATCTAAGACGAATTCTGGTTATTTTTTTATTTATAATCACTGGTAACAAAGTTACACTAACTCAAACCTGAAGAATCAATAATCAGAATCACAATCATACCAGGAAGAAGGGCACCTCATTGTGTCTTATCCCATCATGTCAAGATGAAACAATATTTTTCTGACTTGATAAAAGAAACTATTGTCATGCCTGTAAATATCAGGCTGACTTCATGCTCCAGTGTCACTTGGCAGACTCTGTGTCATTCAGTGGACCATGTGCCCACAGGTCAACAAAGTCTGTGTAAAACCCATCACTTGTTTGAGGTCAGGAACTCCACTAAAGAGTGCCTTTGAAACGACTTGCCACATTATTTATCAAAACCTACAGTGAAGGCCAGAGAGAACAGCTAAACCTTGACATCAGTTCTGTAACACATTTGTTAATGTCCACACACTCATTTAGTTCAGCTCAGACCTCATTTAGCCATCATCTTTGAGGATTAACAAGCTCATTTGTTATGAGACACAAAACTGCATCGGTTTATATCCTGCTGATGATGTTACTGATTGTCTTTTTTCATTCTCTGCAACAAGAAGCTAACACGGAGACAATAGCGTATTAATCACTAACTAAATAGTGGTTTTATAATCAATATTCTTACATATAGGAAATATTCAATAAAATTAAAAGATAGTAAGCAAAAAGTCTTACTTTGTACATGTCTATAAGGACCCGCAGGAATGAATAAAACCAACCGAGCATGTGCTAAGGTGAAAGTTTATCATCTCCTGTACTGTTTGACTCCATCTGTAAGGCAAAAGTCCCTGAACTTCTTAATGCAGGACACAGTGAACATGTACACAGGTTTTAACTACATACACAGAATGACAGGAGTATCACAAAAAATAGAAAGAAAGAAAAGTTACTTCCTTATTTTTCTGGTTCACTTTTGGGGCACTCATGTGACTCCATACAAAGACAATTGTTGAGTTCTTCATGAGAAAAAGAGTGATGTTAATGTAACAATCACTACTTTCACAGTATCACGACTTTTGATGTTTGTTAGCAGCAACTCAAGAAGTCGACTGAACTTTGATTGGAAGTGGAAAAAACCCCTCATGCAAGATGTTAGTGAAGAGATTCAAGCATGTCTGAGGCCAAAAACAAACCTCTATAACCTAGGAACAAACCTGGTTTACAGCCTTTCCACTACAGTATACTGTACATGATTCATTATGATGTGTGGAATATTAAAGTGAATATAAACACTCACTTAAAAATGAGCATATCAGCTCACTCTGCCAACAGCATGCATCTGAATCAATTCAGAAATGGGCCCACAGGGCATGAGCAGTAATGCTGATGAAGCAACCTGAGCACACACACGTGTTTTATGTCAACACAGAGCTTGGACATGTGGCCAGTGTCTGTGTGGCTACCTGTTTGTCCATGTGTGGTTTATCAATGAGACCTGACAGACTAGACATCAAGAGTCAGTTCACCCCTGCTCCTCTACCCTCAGAAGAGGACCTCTTTAGCTTGTTGTGTTTGTTCAATAAACCAGAAACCTATGGTTCAGGAGTCAGGCCTGCATCACCAATCGTTCTAATAATAGAACCAACACAGTTGGAGCTTATGTCAGCCATTTGAGTCTAAGAAGGGCAAAAATTAGGTTTGAGGGAAAGGATTGTACTGTGACCTTTACTCATCATTAAAAATAGTCTTTTTTGATCTCACAATCTGTATTAATTTCAGTAAAAGGAAACATCTAAAGCAAAAATTTGGAGGTAAAAACAAATACACAATACTGCTTTGGACATGATAGTGGCTCCATATTAAAATGTTCTCTAGCGAAATGCATGAACTACCACTACAAGCAGAAACAGCCCTCTAAAAGTGGAATAAAGTGCTATAAAATCACAAAATTGTCATCTTAGTTAGTCTGTTAGTCAGTTCAGCTTTCTACTTTGGTAAGGAATTGATCCTGACATTTACAGCATGTAAACATGCATGTTAAATCCAACCATTAAAAATCTACAGCTGAATATACAGTCAGTGCACGTTACATGGGAGAGTTTCACTCTATGTACTTCACTCCCCCCCTTCAACTTGTCCCATTGAAGCTGGGTAAGAAGAAAAGAAGAGGGAGAGGAGAAAGCAGCGTACAAAGACTAGCCGTCTTTAAAAGCTCCCCTGCTTTAAGAAGAGATGCTCGGAGCAAAAAAGAAAGAAATCCTTAGCAGAAAAGACTCAAACAAATCAGGGCAAGTTTTTTTTTTCCTTTCACTACCTCCCTGTCTCCCACACTTTGCCCCACTTCTCATCTTTCTCCCCCTGTGGGCCTCATTCCCCCTCACGCTCACTCATCGGCTGTTTTGAGAACAGAGTCGTCTCCCAGGATCTTGCAGAGCTCATTGAGGCGATTCTGCATCTTGGGAATGCCTGCCAGCTGGGCCTCCAGCCGCTGCTTCTCCTCGGTGAGGGAGAGGCGCGTAGCCGAGTCCAGCTGCTCAAAGCGCCAGCCTCCCTCCCCGTCAAACTGCAGCAGGTGGGTGTGGTACTTCCTTAAAGGAGACAGGAAGGGTTTGACGTAGCAGCATGTCTTTACATCAACCCAAAAGCAGTTTTACAGAAATGTTTTACATTAAAAGCCAATTCCTTCTTCACAGTGACGTGTCTTACCACAGGGAGGGCCGGTGTGTGATGGAGAGTAGGGAGATGCCGGCATCCTTGGCAGCCTGGAAAATCTTTCCCTCCACGTCAATGCTCACAGCACTGGTACATTCATCCAACAGGGCATATTTAGGCCTGACGCACAGAGTGGAAATCGTTTTAGTTGCTACTAAGCATCCGTATACAAGATGGGTTATATAAGCAAAAGCATATATTTACAACAATAAACAAGACACAATTGTCAGCTCATTAGTTTATATGACATCTTAGCTTTACATCTGTTTAGAAATATTGAACAAGTGCAGCGGTGTAAACATTGAAAACATCATTCAGTAGCCAGTTTTTATTCTGTGAAACAGGATGGTCACAAGCATGAATTTAACAAATTTAAAGGGAGTCCATCAAGAAACTAACATGGTTTAGTCGGGACAACAAAACTGTCTGTCTGAGGAATCTGCTGATTGGTCAGCTGGATGATCAAAAATGTTGATCTGTAAGTCTGCAGCTCATTCATATCTTTAGCATAGCTAACTAGCCACTGGGTGGGATTTACTGTAATGTTTCAACCATGAGAGGATTATATCTTTTAGTGTTGACTTTGACCTGCACACCATTTACATGCACAAAATTATATATACCTATACTTTATTACCACCAAATATAAGGAAAATCACATGTATCATAGCACAATGTACTACAAACCTGGTAAATGCTACACTTACACTGGACTGGTTACTTGTAACAATCACTTATAACCACCTGAATGATGAACATTCAAGGTTCAGTTCTGGGAATTTCCAACCAGCTAAAGGCTTCTAAAGGCCATTAAACTCCTCAGACATGCTAACCATGACATAGCTACTCTCTTTCTGCTTGAGCTGCCAGATTTTAGAAATTATTAGTAAAAGATGGACAGGAACCACATTTGGAAGATAAGCTGTTCAGTCTTAACACTATGTTAGGGATTAGTTGTTATGTAGTTCACATTTTAAACATTTGCATGCAAGCTTTAAGAATGAAAAAATACAGGTGTCCACAGATTTGTGTCTTTAAGTTTGATGTCACTGTTTAGAGAAACGTTAATATATTTTGTCAGGACTTTTTCCACAGTTGCTGTTCAAACAGCAACTGTGCTTCAGAGCAAGAGGATTTCTGCTTCATATGCACTCTAACACACGAAAGTGTGAAGGGGTGTACACAGTGAAACTTCTATTTAGAGTGTGCAGGATGCAGCACATGATGCAGAAATGAAACATTTAAAATCCCTGTGTTTTTTAAGAATACACTGGAAATCCCAGATGAGACTCATTGTGATGTTAATATGATTATTGCATGTGTTTGTTCCAAAGATTTTACTCAGGGGGCTGAGGTGGAAAATCTCCACAAGAAAGTCAGTGTTGCGGACATTTGTGTTCTCAAGTGTCGCACATCTGGACATCAGTGCATGTGTGATAGTATCTTAAATGTAATAGTGGACAACACTGAGGCTGTTCCTCCTTACTTGTGGTAAAACATGCGAGCCATGCCCATCCTCTGCTTCTCGCCTCCTGAAAGCACATCCTTCCAGTCTAGCTCAGCATCCCAGCCTGGACAAAAAAAACAAAACAAAACAAAACAAAAAAAACAATGAATTTTTTTTTTTTTTTTTTTTTAAAGCTAAACAATTTATTACAAAGAGAAAATTGAACATCACTGTTATTATCAATGGCCAGCCCAAAAGACTAACAAGATATCTAGCAGAAGGTATTATGCTGAAGAGGTTTTCCTCCATTGAACATTCTTATTGACTAAACAGAAAATCCACCTCCGCTTCACTTCCTGTGCTTGTGTCTGATAATCTATGCATACGCACGAGTTAATTTACGTGTGCAATCAAGACCTTTCCCAACATTTTTACAATGCAGCCATTCATACAGTAAGTCTTCTTAGAGCAGTACAGTTTGCTCAGTAGCTGTCTAGAAACAATGGCCCTGTTTGTTCAGCGGTGAGAGAGGCTGCTAATTAGTCACACACGTAAGTTTAGGGAATGCTGAACATAACCTCGTCTCTTTGATCTCACAAGCTAGCTGCGTTAAAGACAGAAAATCAGTTCAACATTCTGAAAACCCGTAAGACAAAATGTTGTTGTGAATTGGCACTATACAAATAAATCTGAACTGGTGGTGTACGGTAGGTCGACAAGCAAGCAGTTTTGTCAAGCTGCTGGGTGTTATGTTGGGATTGTAGTTGGTGGTTAAACTAAACTGCATTTTTGCCGAGTTAAATTAACTCTTTATAACTATTACTGACATCTAGTGGTCAAATTGGAAATAGCGACTAGCTCAAACACGCTCACATTACATCTGTACTGGTCTGCTAATTTACCTGTCCAGCAGCAAGTAAGACATTTCAGCATCACTGCAAAAACCCTTGTTCTTTATCAGTGGTTCCCAAAGCAGTTCCAATGTTTTTATGCGTCGGTGCCTGTTCTATTAATATATCCACTTTATTTCAGGAATGGAAATGGCTCAAATCATCCCTAAACTTCCAAGTTTCACACTTACATATAATCTATCATGGGTTTTCTGAAGTCAGCGTACTCACACTGCACATGGCTACAAGAGTTACAGCACCTGGCATTGCAGGATGTGAAGCCAACGAGCGAAAGTGGTAGCTGATTCAAACCACATGGCTGTTTGTGGTGAGTTACGTAATATATTTACACTTAAATAATAAACGATGTCACACCGATTGACTGATGGGGTGTTGTCTTTAGTGCTCTCCTACCTCCCTCTCTGGTGACAATTTGATTAAGGTTAACAATGTCCAAGATGGCCTCCAGGTCCTTCTCCGTCAGCCCTCTGGCAGTCATGTCCTCCACTGAATCTGGGTAGATCACCTGATCTCGCAGTGAGCCCATTGACATGTATGGCCTGGAGAAACACATACACATTAACCAGTGAGTGTTTCTTTGTCATCCCCTTATCTCATTACTGTTCAAGAAAACAAAGAGGTGGATGCGTACAGAGGAGCACAAAAAAAAGCTAAGAAACACATTTTGCCTCAAATGTTTCTATTGTATAAAGTGTACCTGATTCAGTTACAGCTACCAGGTGGCCTTCTCATCCTATTTAAAAAATATTCACTGCTCTATAGCTGGGAGTCAGCTGAGTTTGCACATCTGAGCAGCTTTACACCAGTTCAGTTTAAGGGTTACAGTGGAGCTACTTCCTGTTCTTTGCTTAACTTACTGCTTTGACATTGCAAATCAGAAATTTGCATAATGCATAATAGGCCATGGAGGCAATCACCTCACCAGAAAGAAGTAAATGTGGTATTTTATCAAAAAAAAAAAAAACAATAATCAAAAAATTTCTGTTAAATTGATTCATTGACTGAACCATCACTGCAACTTTAACTAGAACACCAGTTAGAAATCCAGTTTATTGTAATTTGTTTACAAATTTTAATCTGATTTATAATCGGGGGGTGTTACATTTATTCCTATTGAGGAATAAATTGTTGTTCTGATGATCAATAGTTTGGAGTTCTATGTCATATCTTTTTAACTATAATGCACCAAATGTTTTTAGTGGGTGAGTGCTAGTTTTAAACCCAGACTCTTTTATCACAGACCTTTAATCACAGCAGGTCAGTGTTGGTTTTCAGCCTTGCTGCTTAAGATTTCTCTCTTTTTAAATATAAGTTGCAGTCCCAAAAGTCCTAGTTATTTTTTACTTTCTTTTTCCATTTAGACAATTCCTACACTGTTAAACTGTCCAGACAACCTCTGAAGCTGTTTAAATTTGGTACCAATTTATTTCTTGGCTAATCTTATTACAAGTGGACAGCTTTAAGAAATTAATGTTCAATATGTAGCCTATGTAGCCAAAGCATAATTATGGTTCTGTAAAATCTCAATTACAGTCGGTGACAAGATGAGTTTTTTTTGCAGCATTTGCAGTTGCTAGATAAGTTGGCGCATTCATGGGAGGACCGCCCTTACAGCAGCAGGATCCTGATCCCCCGGGGCCTCGTCCATCGACTGTGAGGTGATGGACGATGCATGCCTCGTTGGCTGTTGGCAGTGTCCTCCAGGAGCCCCAGTCTGTCGTCCAAGTCTTACCGCTTTCAATCGGCCCTGACTGAGAAAGCTTATAAGGCAGCGGCGCTTTCGGCCCGGGCGCTCAATGTCCTCTCCCTGCTCACCAAGCCGAGCTGTGCGAGGATTTTGGGCAAACAGAGGACCCAGCAACGCGGGAGAAGATTCCGATCACCACCGATCTATGTCTTGGCTAAGCTGTGCGGTTCAGGCTACGGGCAGAGCACTGGGAACTATGGTGCTACAGGACGGGGCGCGGTGGCTCAACCTCGCCAGCCTGTTGGATAGAGAGAAGGATGACGTGCTGGACAAGCCCATTGTCCCGGAGAGCATTTTTGGCTCTGCATTGGCCTCAATGCAATGGCGAAGTGAGGCCAAGAGGAAGGAGGATGAAGCTCTCCAGCTCTGCCTCCCTTGGAAGCCTCTTGCTTCACCTTTGCAGCGCAAAGCCTTTAATGCAACGGCGAAGTGAGGCCAAGAAGAAGGAGGATGAAGTTCTCCATCTCTGCCTCCCTCGGAAGCCTTTTGCTTCACCTTTGCAGTGCAAAGCCTTCATGCCCAGGAGCCATTACGCTGTTTTGCCGAGAGAGGGCACTACCACATCACGGATATGGCCTCTTATGGCAGACGGGCTGTAGTGTGCGTCTTCTCCCTCCCCTAGGTGGGCTGCGCAAGGAGCCCCACCCTGGGTGTTAAGGACGATTTCGAGGTGATACAGGTTGCAGTTCGCCACCGTTCCCACTGGTTCCGCCCGGATTTTCCATTCCCAGGCTCGGGGGAGTCAGCTCACGTTTTACAGGAGGAAATCAGTGCCCTGGTAAACAATTTGTGTCGCACCTCCTGCACAGTGTCAGAATGGTTTTTACTCCAGGTATTTTCTGGTCCCCAAACGGGGGGGGGGGGGGGGGGGGTTTTCCCCGCTGCTTCTTTTTCGACAAAACAATTTGTTCACCTCTTTCAACCCAAAGGACTTTTCTTTCCCCCTTCCCCTTCCCCCTCCCCCCACCCCCCCCCCCCCCCCCCCCCCCCCTCCCCCCTTCCTCCCCCCCCCCCTCCCCTCTCCCCCCCCCCTCTCGCCCTTTTTGTCCCTGCTGCGTCTTGTGCGACAGAACGATTGGTTAACCTCTGTCGACCCGAAGGACTTGTATTTCCACATTCCTATCTACCCTCCCCACAGAAAATTCCTGAGTTTTGCTTGCCAGAGGATTTGCTACGAGTACCGAGTGCTTCCTTTTGGTCTCTCTCTGAGTCCGCGGGTGTTCGTGCAGTGCACGGAAGCGGCAATAGCTGTGCTGATGCATCAGGGCATCAGTCTGACCACATTTCTGGACGACTAGCTGTTGCTGGCACAGGGCAAAAAAAAAAAAAGAAAAGCATGTTGTCCCCAGCGCAGAGCATACTTTTTTCCGGGCTCGTCTCTGGATTCGCTCACTTTCACAGCACACGTCTCGGCAAAAAGCATGAAAGCTTTCAGGGTGTGTTTCGCGCTTTTTCGTCTTCGGTTGCTTGGACTGATGGCATCCCCCATTCTCGTTGACCGTCTTGGTCGCCTCCACATGAGGGATTTCTAGCTTTGGGTGGCCTCATGCGGACTGAACCCCATGCATCATGGCTCACACAGAGTGCGGGTCACTGCTGCGTGTGCCTGGAGACTGGCGGGTTCCGGCCTTTCTGACACAGGGAGTCCTTATGGGCTCTGTCCTGTCCAGCAAGGTGGTCACTACGGTTGCGTGCCTGACGGGCTGAGGTGGGATCCACGAGGGCCGAACTGTGAGGGACCAATGGAGTGTGGGTCTCCAGCGGTCTCTCATAAACTTTCTGGAGCTTTCGGTGGCATTTCTCTCCCTGAAGCATTTCCTTCTGTCCCTCTTAGGCCATCATGGTACAACGATGGTGGCGTACATCAACCGTCAAGGGGGGTTGCACTCCCGCCAGTTACACATGCTGGCACGCAGATTTATCCTCTGGAGCAGCAATCGCCTCCTCTCCTTGAGGGCGACGCACATCCCAGGAGTCCTAAATATGGGCGCGAATCTGTGTCCAGGGACGCTCTCCTTGGCGTAGACGCACAAGTGCACGGTTGGCCGCCCGGGCTTCTTTTTCGCGTTGATACCCCGACTCTGGCCAGAGTGAGGGAGCACGGCCACACACTGATATTAATAGCTCCGCTTTGCCCTGCCATGCATTGGCTGGCGGAGATATATCGGTTGCTGTGCGCTCAGCCTTGGCAGCTCCCGCTGCGCAGGGACCTGCTACTGCAGGGGAGGGAACGGTCTTCCACCCACACCCTGAACGCCTGTCACCGTGGGCTTGGCCCCTGAGCGGCTCAGTCTGTCAGCTGTGAGGCTCCCACAGCGGGTGATTTCCACTATACAAAGTGCTCGAGCCCCCTCCACTAGATCACTGTATAAGTGGGGGGTCTTCGAGGAGTTGTGTCACAGACACGGCCACACTCTTTTCAGTGCTCGGTGGGGGTGATTTTGTAATTCTTGCAGGATCTGATTGACAGGAAGAAAGCTTTCTCCACGGTTAAAGTGTACTTGGCAGCTATTGTTGCCTGTCACGTGGGCCTTGGAAAGCAAACAGCGAGCCAGCACTGGAGGGGCTTAAGGGACACTGGAGGGGGTGGACTTAAACAAGCTTTCCTCATGACAGTGTTGTTACTGGCTCTGGCGTCAGCTAAGCGGGTTAGTGACTTCCATGTGCCATCAGTGCACCCGAGGTGCGTCCGTTTTTCCCGGGTGTTGAGAATGGTTTAAAGGCCCAACCCGGCTTTTGTGCCTAAGGTGGTGGGGCTCATGTTCTCCTATTGACGTTGTGGCTTTCCCTGCCTTGTCCGGGGAGTCGCAGTCACATGCCTTGGGTCCAGTACGTGCGGTGTGCGCTTACATGAATAGGACTAGGGGTCTCAGGAGGAGCAATTATTTGTTTATTTCCTGGGCTAGTCCTCATAAGGTCACGAAGCAGCATCTGTTACACTGGGTGGTGGAGACGATTGCTTTGGCCTGAAAGCAGTCAGGGTTTGCTGCCTCCTGAGGATTTGCGGGCACATTTGACTCTGGGCGTGGCCGCATCCTGGGCCCTATTTAGAGGGAGTTTCTTTTCCCTATAGTTTGGTTGGATGCTAGATAAGCTTGTCTGGCAATACGGGAGCTACCACTTCCCATAGTGAGACATTGATCGGAATATTATTAAAAAAGAACTTTAGGTTATTTACATAACCCCGGTTCTCTGAGTAATATGAGCAAGATGTCTCACCAGACAACCCTTCTTGCTTTGGCGAGTGAGAAGAGGTGCTTATCTTGAATAAGTTGGTCTGTCCGCATAAGCTATTTAAGATAGATGGCACTACCTGATACAAACGGATACGTTTACACATTCACTGTGTCACAGGGTTGGCATAATGAGATTAATGCTTCTGGAGGCTGCAGAGAGGCTTGCATCCCATAGTGAGACATCTCACTCATATTATTCAGAGAACCAGGGTTATTTAAATAATAATAAGTCTGAATGAAAGGCTGAAAAATTCTTAACATATCCAACAATGAACAACATCTACTGCTTTTAATGTGACCATGGGCTGTGCATGCCTTTATTGCACCAGATTTCCTTTGCATTGTGGCACTTCATGTTCAGTTTTGCTATGTTGCATTCAAATAATAGTATTAAAAGCAGAGATGTGCACAGCTTGGTTCTAAATAGTGACTCCTAGGACTGACTGGACTAATCCAAAGTGTTCACTGTTGTTGTAGAAGCAAAAGACGAGCAGGAGATTTTCTGTACGTGATGCTCGTTTTGACTCTGCCAAGAGCCTGAGAAAACATAAAATTGAAAACTCTACTGCCTGTGTGGTCAGGTGAATAGGTGGTCTTTCAATAAGGCTTAGGACACATTGATTATTACACTGTTATAAGAATGTGGTCACAGGTGTCTGGCACCATTTCTGAATGTGTCTTAAATGCATCCAAAGTAGGGCTGCACGATATTAGTAAATTAGTGGAGATTAAACATGTGTCCTCTGGTGTTTGGCACAAGTTTTCAACATGTCTTGCAGTTCAAAATAGCCAACGTGCTGTTTTGCTTAGCCACGAGTTCTGCTTCTTCTTCCACATTTTCCTCGGTCCTCTCGTTACCTTCTGCCATCAAAATGCTCACTCCATGTGCTCCAGCCGTTTGCATCTAGAGCAGGTATCCGGGACAGTAACAGTTCATTTTATTCACCACTGACGCACATAGAGCATGACGGCTTAGCAGCGTTTGCAACAGCATCACATCACTTCCTTAAAAAATGCAAATAGGTACTACGACTTATTGCAGTTTAGACAGTTGTTGCGATAGCAAAAGATCCACTCTAAGTGAATATGACTATGGTGATGATAATCAGCTTACTTTCAGATGACAACTTTGCTAGAAGCTTTTTGCCTTGTGTGCTTTGTGCTCTTTCTAAAATATCATAAAACAATTATTGTGAATCAAAGTATTTCAGGCCTCAACTGGGTGTAAATATTTCACTTTGTCCAGAGCTCTGGTTTCCCTGTTAGCAACACACACAGGTTGTGTTACAGTGGATTAAATTACTGGTAAGATTCACTTGTGCAATGATCAAACCCTGTTGTTTCAGTTTACTACTCGAGTGTGAAATATCAGATTATTGAGAGTGTGTGTTTTTGTGTATACCTCTGTGGGATGTAGAACATGTGTTGAGGAGATGGCTTGTGTAGCCGGCCGCCGTAGACGGGCCACAGGCCGCTGAGGATTCTGAATAGAGAGCTTTTTCCACAGCCGTTAGGCCCTGTGATCAATAAGTGCATTTCCTCGTCCACCTGACAGGGACAGACAATTTATGATCAGAATGAATACAGTACTTCATTAAGATATAAAACGGTTATATACGGTCCTTTTTTATGTATATGTTGGGTTTAATCAGCAGACTTTACAGTCTAGTGATTGCTAGCAGTTGTCAGCTAGCATCACGTATCTCAGCAGCACATCAGCTCAGTTTGATGCTGGTTTGCTCTCACACCACAATCTAATTCCACTCTTTGTCCTTTTCTGATCTCTTTGATGCTACTCAGGCTCATAATAATAAGGCTGTGGTTTGTTGAGCGTAAATTTAATTTATCTTAATCTTTCTGAAACTAATCCATGAGAGTTTGTTTGATTAATTCTGGTATTTTTGCAGTTTTTCAGTTGGCTATATGGTAACCACAATACAATAAAGACTTTATTAATATTATGATTGCATGAATGATGATGCTTGATTCTCTGTTCTGCAGTGTAGCAGATCAAAATTTATATCTATACACAGCATATTTATATAAAGATGTAAAACATGAGCTAAAATAGAGCCAGTTAAATCTAGGTGATATTTAAATGAATGCTTACATCCATTTGTGTAAACACAGTGTCAGCAGATTTACCTGTTATTGATCAGCTTAACATCAGCCGGGCCCTCAGGCCTGCTCTGTTAGCATCAACTGCTAGAAACCTTTAACAATTATTAATTTAGTTGATCAATTCTATTATATGACTACTTTTTATAATATTGTCTCTTAGTGGTGCTTTTTGGGAGATCAGGCACATTGTGGTTTATATTTCACTCTGATTTTCTGTTTTCGATGGAGTTGAAAGGCAGCTTTGAAGGACTAAAAAACCCAGACGCGTCAAATTAGCAGCAATAAAATAAACAGACTTCATCTGGTCCAGACAGATCCAGATAAGACTAAACAGAAACAAAGCACTGATATCTGGAATCCTTAAGACTCTTAAATGTTGAAGAGCAAAATAAACACATTAAGTGGCGAATTCAAGATTGATACATGTCCCTAAAAATATTAATTTATCCATGTTGTAATGAAACAGTTCACTCAGTACAGAACGCCTTCTCCATCTCATCAAAGAAACCAAAATATTAAGAGAAGCAACTCAATGACATCTAAGTAATCTTTCTCTTTCCGAATGAGACCACAGGGGATTTATCTTTAGTAGTAGTAAACACCATATACATCAGAATCATCAGGGAGTTTGCTGTTGGGGTTGAGTTTAGACATCAGGGTCAGTCAGGTAAAGACTAACAAGGTGGCAAAACTGCGTCTACCTTACCTTCAAGTTCAGGCATGACACTACGACATCTCCATTGGGTGTGATGATTGGTACGTTCTCACACACAATGCCCTTGTCCACATCAATCACCTCACCTGCAAAAGAAAAATAGAGAAAATCATAAAGAGGATCCGACTGTCGGATGTGGAGCTAAGGGGTTAAAACAAAACTCCCTCTGGACCACTTTCTTCAGCTCTTATTTTAACAGCACTGTGAAACATGAGATTAGTTCTAGAGTGAAAGGGATGTTATCAAATAGATATTCCTGCAGTGAATCCAGCCTGTGATGCGTCTTAGTGGCTGGTACCTAGTGGCTCTGTTTCCAGGTTTGCAGAGAGATTCTGAAGCACAGCTTTGAAACAGGAGAAAACAAATAAAATTTTGCCATGTTGTAAAAAAAAAAGCTGGAATACTGGCCAGCTGAGACATGGCCATATTCACAAAAGGACTGGTGTTTCAGGTATTGAACAAAACCTTGATGAAGACTCAAACAGAACTGCTCGCCCCTTATTCAGGGATTTTCAATAAACTGTGGATGTTGTAATTTTCCTCTGATTTCAGTTTCTTCTCTATAAGCAGAAATAATTGGTGGTACATTTTATCTGTATTGTTTGCTAATTTAGATTAACTTAGATAAGCTAGAAAGCCATGGTGGCACCAACCAATTTTCCTCTATATGTTTATTCTACATACTGTATAAGCAGAGTTGTTATGTGTGCAAACAGCATTACAGGCCTACCCTTTATTTCCAGGGGCCCATCTATGTGCATCTCAGGCCTGCTCTTCATCTTTGTTCCTTTGGTGGCTGATAGAGAGGAGCGCTTGTAAACCCCCTTCTGGACGTCCTTGAACACCACAAACATGTTGTGGACCCTTGCAGTGTAACCTGCCAGCTCTGTGACCTGTGGCAACAAACACACCAGGGGCCGGTAAGGGGTGGGGGCGGCAGTCACTCTGTGGTAGATGTCAGTAGCTAACATAACCTGAGTGTGCATCAGACAGCTGCACAGGTCGCCATAAAGAAGCAGCCAATGCGTTTGAGCAGTGATTAGAAACTAGGTTTGTTGCGTGGGAGGTGAAGCGACATAGAAACAATCGAGAGAAGATCAGTTAATTAAAAATTTGATTAGAAAATAACACCTGAACATGCTTTGCAATGAGTAAAAGACTGAAGCTGGAAGCTGCAGCATTGGCGAAAAAAAGCATATGAATGAAGATAAAACAAATAAAACAGACAAAACAAGCACATGGAGCAAGTGGAAATGTTTCCCATTAGTGGTGCATCTCACAGCCAAGCGATGCAGGGTGTTGACACAGCTTGATTTTATTAAACACACACCGTTTCTGAGAAGTAACTGACAGTGTGTGTGGGCCTGCAAAGATGTAATCGTCTCATGTTCTCTCAACCAGTCACATCTTAGCTCATGAACTGGTTTGCCTTCTAGCTGCTAAAGTTCAAGAGCAAAATAATATACACTCCTGGGTGAAAGTTTACAAGCTCCCAACAAGAACATGCAATATCAATGGGTGACCTCCTGGCAAAAATTTTCCTCTTAGTCCTTACATGTCTCTTCTTGTAGGTATAATAATAGCCCTATATTCTTCTTTTACTGGTCAAATATAAGATTAAATGAGTCAGGATGACTGTCCAATTTGGAATAATCTTCTAGTGGTGGCAGAACCAAAAACAAACCAAGTGGGTAAAGGAGCCACTAAACTACAGCATGAGTGCATGCATGCATGCAATAATGGTTCTTTCGTGTCTCAAAACAGACACTTGGTAGATTCTTGTTCTAAATGAGACCAATACAACCTTTCCCATTCAATTAAATAGTTTTCAATATAAAGAGAGGCAGGTAAAAAGGGAAAGTGAGAGGAGATGTGGGATTGACAGATTAACAGATGGTGGATTATTCACTGCCAGCCTAAGCCTGAGAAGGAGCTCTGGATGTACACCCACGTATAAACACACGCAGAGTGTACGTTTCAGTTTTGACTATGTGAATGACAGTAAATTCCATCTTGATGCTTATTATGAAGGCTTTCTGTGTTCAATTCTGTTCATTTGATGTAAGTAATGCAGTGTATCAGCAGAGAACCAGTTCAATCCATCTGTCTGGTAAAGGCACATAATCTCTCCTCCAGTAAATTAATAATCTGGAAACGACAGCAACTGGAACTTTCTGACACAATCACTGTGGTGCCATTTAAAGAAAAAAAAAAGTTATTGTTTCATATGTAAAGTTTGTCCCAGTATTTGCAACAAGTTTAGAAAAAAAAGCTAGAAAAAAAAAAAAGAAGAAGAACTGTCCTGTGCTAGGTTTTTAGGCTTCACTCTGTAGTGGTTTGGCCAGCACTGGGAAAAAGTCTTGAGTTGACCCCGATTTCCTTATAAGGTATAACTGTAGCCTTATAACTTCCTATAAGCCAAGAAAACAGGAAATAGATGCAGCAATTCATTGAAATGTGCAAACATATGTGGAAACACAGTATGTAGAGCAAGAACCAGGTTTTTAAAACTATCAAGCTTGAAAATCTTTTTTGTTTGACCACCTTCATTCATCAACACCAACTGGAACCTTCTTAGACAAGCTTTCAGTCTTCAGGACTACTTCTCCAGGCTTCTTGAAAATATACTTGTTCTGAATATAGTGTTTTTTGAAGGTCTGACACTCCAACTGCAGTTTCCTCAATTTATAAGGACAATGCACACAAGGCTCGTTGGCAATGACACTACTAGTGTAAAAATACTGTTTTATCTCTTATATACTGCACCATTGCTGCCATTTTCCTTAGATACAAGTACAAAATTGTGAAGAAAAGAAAATGGTTTAAAATTGGTCTTTACCAAGTTCTTTGTTATATGTTTACAATCCTTTGAGTTAAACCCCTTTTAAATGGTTAAATTATTCATAGGTGAGTGTTAATTGACTTAAACAAAACAACAGTTGCCAATGAAAATTATCTGAGACTGAACTAAAAATAAGTGAAAAAAACAACCAATTTTTCAAGAAAGGTTTTGCAAAACCTTCAGAAAGCCTGCAGAATTAAAGCTCTGGGCCTTTAAAAAAAAAAAAAAAAAGATTTCAAGAGTGTTCCCTTGAAAGCAAAATATAAGGAAATAGGGAGGTGGATCACAACTTCAGTGTTGTATAGTGTCAGAAAGAGCTTACAGCTAATGGCCATGGTTCTGTTACAGGCAGGGACGAAACAGGCTGTCGAAGAACAAATAGTCAAGCTTGCAAGATGAAAAATGACCCACCACATGCTAAGACATGCAACTGGCCCATGTGATCATTCATATAGATAAACAAATGGAGACACTGCACAATCATAATAAATAAGCAGGGTGTTTTTGAGGCCTGAGCAGGGCACGCTGCCTTAAGAATGTGTTTCATCTCTGCTACCTGTTAAACTGCACACATCTTTTAACTTCAGCATGCAGAGACTTGCTGCTCTACATCTTTACAATGAACTCAACTGGCACGCAGGCTGATCTCAGATCAGTGAAACAGCGGTTATGACAACCTGATGTGCTTTAAAAATGCATGCCACTGAAGTGAAACGTTTCATGTGACTAATTTCTGTTAGAAAAAGAAAAAGAATCATGGAATCTTGGATTTTCCCCCCTCTGTTTGGATTAAAATGCAACGAGGGGTCAGGGAGTTGGTCCTGAATGAATCCAACCTTTTATTCACTGATTTATTTCTTTGCTATTTCTAGCTGGTGTTTCCATGCAGGCCCAAAAGTATTGATAGGAAGAAGATGGACATACAGTGCAATACACCGCTAAATTTGTCAAAATCAGAAGGTATTGATTTTTTGGCTATCAGACAAACATCTTTTTTTTCATATCACATGTCCTTAAAACTAAACAATGTCCACTTAAAAATGCTCTTAAGTAAACAGCACTTATAGTTAAATGGAGAACAAACAAAACACAATGGAGGTGGAATTCACCATGCATAGCTCTGATGTAGACCAGAATTTTGCTGGTTAGCTCTGGTTAAGCCCAGATTTTACAATTATTACTGAAAATGCACAATAATGCATGCAAGCTTAGCTGGTGCCGTCATAAAAACAGTTGCATGTGAGCAATTTATTTGCAAGTGAAATGGATTTCATCAGACATTCATTTCATGTGCAAATGCTAACATTGCATAGCATGCTTATGCAAATTACTGCATTACTGTTTTATCCTGTGATACATGGTAAGCTAATCTGTACATGACTGTATATGAAAATGATGCATTATTAACTATAACGTTGAAACCAGGATATCTTTAATCTAAATCAGAGGATTTCAAAAAGTGAGATGTACATTTCCCAAAAAACTTCAGAAGAGGCTCAGTGAATAAAGGTGAAGAAATATTACATTTGTCTTTAAAAGGATAATTTAAATGTTTGAGATGTGGTTGAAAGGATAATATCCATTACTTCCAAGGTAATGCTACTGTTTTCCCCAATATCAGAAACTTATAAATACATTAGGATGGATGAATTATGTATTTAGTTTTGTCTAAACATGCTAATTAACAATATATGGTTATCTTGGCTGGTTCACTGAGTATGAATAAGATTTAGAAAAGCTTAATAAAAAGTTGAGCAAGTGTGCAGTGTGTGTTTTTATTTTGTTTTGGAAACTATCTGAGGAAAGGTTTAGTATATTAGATAAAAAAAAAACATGTTACAACAAACTTTAAATTAAGGCATGTAGATTTTATATGAGTAAATAACTGGTGTTTATTTCTTACTTATATAACAATGAAGTTAATAATGAGGGGGCAGACAGTTTGTGCTCAAATATGATTGGTTCAAATGAGTCGGAGGCGGAGTCAGACTAGGGCTCTAACATAATTGGCTAGAAGAGCTAGAAAAACGAATCATAGTGGATATAACAGGGAAGGTAAATGAATGAAAAATAATAAGAATAAATAAAAGGGACAAGAAACATAATTAATGTTATCCATCCATCCATTTTCTGTACCGCTTGTTCCCATTAGGGGTCGCGGGGTGAGCTGGAGCCTATCCCAGCAGT
>JBAMHW010000026.1:12687392-12710399 GCA_037177495.1 Rhadinocentrus ornatus | reverse complement strand
TAGATAGATAGATAGATAGATAGATAGATAGATAGATAGATAGATAGATAGATAGATAGATAGATAGATAGATGCAACAGTGTAATAACAGTATGGAATGGTAGCAGCAACGGTTTATGATAATTACATATGAATAAAAATGCATTCAAAGTTTATTAAAATTATATTAATTTAGTTTCCTTATATATCTTCATTTATTTATTTTATTTGTCTTTACATTCTAACTATTTTTCATTTATTTCTGTATACATGTCATTTATTTCTAGTTCTTTTACAGATTTATGTTTTGTGAGGCTCTTTAAGTTTAACAACATCCCTTACCTTTCTAATATTTTACCTCTTTACTCTAGTAAATACTTATTTCTGTCCCAGTTTAACTAAATCCATGAGGCCATGGTCAGAAATGTAGATATATTCTTTTCCCTGGACACAAATCAAAAGATTACATTTTGTGACAGTTTGACAAGCTCCTGTGAGACTGGATAGAGGCTGTAACTTATGTTTATTTTCAGAGTCTTAGTTTGATAATCTTGCCCCTCAGAGCCAAGTGTCATGTCTTAAGGTGCTGTTTTGTCTGATCAACAAGCCACTACTATTGAATTCTCAATTGAAACCAGTTGATACATTGCATTTTTCCTTGAAAACATATAAAGAATGAACTGATTATCACAGTGCTTGCCAATAAATTTCTACTTGACCAACAAATCTGTTAATTGACCTTCTGTTGTTAGCTCACAACTATTTTTGTGCTTTTTCAAGCCACGTGTTATTACATTTTAGTAAGGAATGACCTTATAAAACTAAAGATTAGGATTCAGATTGCTTTTAGAAAGACATAAAACAAAAGCATATGGTGTCCACACCTCTTTGTAGGAGGACATGATCCTCTCAATGGCATCAGCTCCTGAGGCCAGGAGGTTACGGGCGGTGGTGAACGCCTCTGTCCTCTCACTCACCATCACCTGTGTCTGCCCATCGGCTGTTTCTACAGTCAGACAAAAGACAGGACAGCATGGAAATAAGTACTTTCAATATAATTACTGGGAAAGCAGCAAACAAAGAACTGAGTTGTAGAAGGTAATCACAGAAGTGTAGGAGGCAGATGCTATTTTTACACAAGCAAAACAGCTCCCTGTTTGAGATAGAAGCAGTTTGTTAGTTGGAATCACCATTAGTTCTTGCACACTCTTACCCAAGCTTACAGAGCAAAAAGAAACACAGCTGTTACCACATCTTTATCAAATTTTTACTACAGGTTAACTCCACACAAAGAAGAAAATCTTATATAAGCCCCCCCCCCCCCCCCCAAAAAAAGGCTAAATTTGATTTAGCATCTTTTAAAAAAACATGCTTGGGGCATCTGATGGCTGTCCTACCATTGTCAGCAAAGCCAGTGGCTGTGATGATGGGCACCGCCACCATGACGAGTCCGCAGCTGCTCCACACGTACTTCATGAGGAACTGCTCGATCATGACGTACCACAGACGTTTAGACAGGATCAGGTTCATCTGATCCGCGAGAGCCCGGTAGCACTTCTGCAGCTGACACATCTCCACCTGCAAAGCACAGTACAGTTAGGGTGAAGGCATGTGACCCTCCATTTAAAATCATTTAAAATGTAGAAACTTGGGACAAAATTCCTCTACATCAATTTGCAAGATGGGAAAAAATCATATGGAAAACAATTATAGCTGATTAAAGGTATTACAGTAGCTATATCAAACAACTGAATCATGTGTTTATTATAGACTTACAGACTCAAATATAATGAAGAGATTTCAGATAGGCAGAAAAGATGCAATAAATTTAATGATACAATATGTAACACCAAATAGCCAAATAAACAATGCAAAACAACAACAGACTGGAGTACCTGCAGCTCAAGTTTGCAATCACATTAAACCCTCACTGACAAATTTAATAAGGTACCTTATATGCAACATTTTAATAGCACTGGGAATGAAAAAACAAACAAACAACTTTAATCTATTGCCCTGATGGTGGCATCTTCATCCCATGACCAGGTTGAAGTTGACTTTAGATTATTTTTTATTATTGTGTTCTGATATATTAAACAAAATCTGCAATATGCAGCAAACCTGATGCAATACATTCAGTTCTGCTTACCTTGTGTCCTCTGTAGAAAGCGATTTCCTCAGCATTAGCAATGATCCTGGAGTGCACATAGCGCAGGTAGCCCTTTCTATGAGCCTCTTCAGCTACTAGCTTGCCAAATTTGGGCGAGCATGCACGCAAGACCTTAGCCGTGGCAAACACCACCAGCCCGGCTAGCAGGGTTGGCCCGCTGGCGTTGGCCCCTCTCGCTCTGGCTGTCTGGATCAGCGTGTAGGAGGTCAGCACCACATCCAGGATGGGCTTGGTGAGGTTGGAATAGAGATGGGCCACCGACTGGGAAAACATCATGACGTCCTCGGTGAGAGACTGGTCCGGGTTTGCGAGCCTCCCGTCCATATTGCTGACTCTGTAGTAAGTCTGATGAGTGAAGTAGGTCTGGTAGGCATGGTTCACCAGCCGGGTGCGGAAGGCCAGGGCCAGTTTGCACTCCAAATACCGGATGGCGCTGTTGACGAACGTGGCCGGGATGGCAATGAGGAGCCATTTGATCAGCTGAATAATGAAGCGCTGGGGTTTTTTCTCCACGATCGTTTTGACTATCTTTCCATCCAAGCTAGCTACGTAAATGGACAGAAACGTCCTAGATATTAGCGCCACGGAGTGCAAGCAAAGCAAACTGAGCTCTTTTGATACAAGCTTGGGAAAGAGGATTTTACCAAGTTCGATGATCTGCTTGAAAAATTCAGCATTTACTCCCGGTGATACTTTCTTATAATCCACAGCATCTATCGGAGTTTTTCCTAAACAAGTGGAGCCATTCTCCGCCGCCCTCGAACCAGGCCGAGTACTGTTACGATCTTTATTTTTGCAGAGCTGCTTCCAAATGATGGGATACAGTGTTTTGACACCGTAAGCGGCAGCAGCAAGAAACACGGCTCGCTTCGCCGCAGCCGTGCGGTCCCATTTCACTTTGGACGCCGCATCGAGGAAGTGGGACATTTTTTACAAGTTAATCGTCTCTGCTAACAGTCCGTACAAGACCCATCCCCCAGAACCGACTCACCACGTCGACATAAATAGAAAACGGGGCTTTTGATGGAACGATTTGAAGCCAGTCCGGTGCCTGTACCGCTGCATTCTGCCCTTTTTGTACTAATGACAAGCCGCACGAATTATCACAGCTGCACTTCCGGTTACCGCTGCCAAAATTAAATTCAAACTCTCCCAACCCCTACTGGACACATAAACGAACCACACGCTGTGGCTTACTCTTACTTGCATTAAATTTTACTGCAAAAAGCCAACTTTCGGGTTTACTACGGTTGTCTCTTACAAATTGACCATGCTTAGCCTTCATAATGGCTGTTCCCATTGGTCGCACCCCCCGGCAAATGACCATTGGTTGCGTGACAATCGCAAACAAATGTTCTGTTACTGTATGTACTGTAAATTATGTATCACTTCTTCTGTGTGGTTTAAAAAATATTTCAGACAATTTAATATATTGTTAAAACATTATTTAGTACCACACTTAACTCAGCTGGGTGATTTCATCTAACGTAAGTTAGATGGCGTTTATAAGCGCTGGTGAGTGGCGCGTGCAAAATTCTTTAAATTACTGGTTGACCCTCGCGCAACTGTACGTACTGTTAGCAACAGCTATCGTCTCCTACTTTGCATAATAACAAGCTTACCGGTCTACACAGACCGGCATTGTGTTATTGCATTCACACTTAACAGCTCTTTTATATTTAATTTTAAAATGAACTGGGTCGGGGGTTCAAGGTAAGATGGGGTAAATTAACCCCAACGCCAGTTTTAATAGTGTTGTGTAGCTAACTAACGTCGTAACGTCTTATTGCAGGAACCGGTTAGTGATGAAGAATGATGCAAAAAAGCAGAGGGTGAGAATACCGAACAAATTGTCCCAAATTTACATTAATGTAACAGTTTAAACCTTTTTTGTACCTACTTAAATATACTTTTGCCAATTTTGTCGTAGGAATTTTTTGAGAAGAGAAAAATGCAACAGAAACTGAGAAAACTGGGAGTAGCTATGCCAGTCTCCTCCGCTGAAGACACAGGTCCTGGAAGTACAGACTTAATGACCCTGTTTATTGTCAACCAGATTGCTACCAAAAAAGCAAATAAAGGTGAGTTTTGCATCCAGACCTTTATTAGGAGATTTTAAAAAACAAACAAGCAAGCAAACAAAAACTATTTAACTGGAATAAGCCTTTCTAAATGCCATTCGTCAGACATGGAGGAAAAAAAGTTTCAGTCAAAGCTGATACAGTTATATACATTACGCAATAGTCAAATCAATCAAAAAGATTGGTGTATAACAATTCAATTTACTATTTAATGAAGTGCTTGACGATATGATTGAAATTGAGTCTTCTTTAAGTTAGGCCATGTGTAGACACAACAGTGGCCCATCTCTTGAGTTAGTTGCCTTTTTATGCTTGAATGATTCATAACTCAGTGTTAAGTGACTTGACAGCAAAAAAAGATACTCATCTGAAAATGATCGGCTACAAAGATTGGACTGAAAATGAGTAAAAAAGCAGCAAATCTGCAAAAAGAAAGTTAAGACTTTTAGAAAGCCAGTAGTACTGTTGTTAAGGACCAATTCCTAGAAAATCTGGCTACTTTGTAGTACTATACTGTGCTAAAGTAAGGCAAATAATGTAATGTAACTGATGTATTATTTTATGTTGAATATAACATTCATTGTTTATTGATAAGGTCAATTGGCTGATAATGTAAAAAATGTAGATGTGATAAAGGGGCAGGTATCAAAGTATGTTCTTCTTTCTGCTCCTTTTTATTTCAGTATTTCAGTTTATTGTGTTGTTATTTTGTATAATTAGCTTTTAATTTAGTCAGTTTGCTGAAATATAATAATAACAATCTAACTAGAATGTGTTTGGTCTTTTTCAGATCCTCCAAAAGTAGCAGTTCTTAGCAGCTGTAAAGGAAGATCTAAGCATTGGCAAAATACCCCCCTGGTGCTCCCAATGAGCCCCTGTTCCCCTTCACAGCTGAGCCTTGTTGAGAGCCAGTCTTATTGCAGGTAGGAAAGGCGTGTTGGCTGATTGAATCCACCCAGAGATGTTGCTGCATTGTGGTCTTTGTGATATGTTTTATGGATCGGAGTGTTCTTATTACATCTTTTTCATGGTTATCTAGCGTTCAAGGAATCAGTAATAGAAAGAATTTTATTTCACAGAGATTCATGGGTCAACAGGTTAGTTACTCATATTGTACATTTGATTTTTCTGTTGTAAGTTTATTGTTAAGATTTATACTAATACAATCACTTATTTTCTAAGTTGTCACCGGTACTGGAATCAGCGTTTTCAGACAATAGTGCATCTGACTACCTGCCACCAATAACTAACCCCTCCAGCCCTACCCCCTCCACTTCATCAGCCTCATCAGGCCAAGGTTTACAGAACAAATTGTCAGAAAAAAAAGTATAACATGATATTAACCGTGTATTTTCACTGTGTCTGAGCTAAGCTGATCTAATAACTAATTTAGACTGGTGCCTTCAGGAATGTTCCCCCTGCAGATGAATCTACAGATACAAAACCAGACTCCGTTCCAGCCTCTTCCCCATTTCTCCACTCCACCCTGGGATACATCAGTACAACAGCAGACATTGGTAGTGCAAATATTATTGTTTAAACTCAAACTTTAAACCAATCCAAGAATGGTCCTTTGTGGTTATAGTATCATTAAATACACAAGCATGGGAACATTTCCACCATATATCACTTGTCATGACTTAGCATGGTCCTGTCTCACAGTCTTCTTTTAATGCTGACTTTATCTTGAAAGTTTCAGCCTTTCTCCCAACCTAGAGCTATGGCAGATGCTGCGCATTGGACCTGCAGACCAAACTCACCCCTCTTCCAATTGAAGACCCCTACAGCAGCCCAGGGCATCTTTGGAAGTCCAAAATCAGAGTGAGGGCGCATACGAATTTAAACTGATTTCTGTCCATGATTTACTGGTGATTTTGAAGGTGTTTAAAATATTTAGCATGTGTTATTACAGTGAAACTGAAGCAAGAAATCATGAAGGACATGCAGGGAGCTTATTTCTCAAACAACAGGAGGACATGGAGCCCATGGGGGACTTTATGTTTAATCAGCCTGAAACTAATCACTTATCTGAGGAAGGCATTTCCAGGGGCTTTGGCAATGAGGAGCGTGAAAGAGGTGAAAACAGCTAAAAACCTTCACACAGACACAATTTATTTTCTTGTATTTTAGTTAATATTATTACATTTATTTTAAGCTTCTTACGCTGGGTATAAAAAGTCTAAAATATGCCTGTCAGATGAAACATCAGTCAGATCTTCAGCACCACAGTAAGTATTTTTATTCAGGTTTACTATATAACATACTTTACCTGAGTTTTTATATCAGGTTTTCTGCCTTTTTACTTTACAGAACTGTGCCTGACCCTAAGTCCATGGGAGTGGAGGTAAATTCTCTTACACATTAAAGTGTAATGTTAGCCTTTTGTTGCCACTGAGCGTTGAACTTTGTAACTACAATTGACACCATCAAATTTATTTGAATAAAAAGTGATGATAAAAAAAAGAACAAACTATCTAAAAGCCTTAAAAGGCTAATTTGTCCTGTAGTGTCAGATGTATTTCTTTTTCTTCCTCAGCATTCCAACTGCACTGATGTGAACTCCCGTAAGTTTCTGAAACATGTCCAAAAAAGCTTCTCATTCACTGTGCAAAAAAAAAAAAAAACTAAATGAACTGGAAATATCGCTTATTATTATTTTTTTTAATCCACAGCATGTCTCGGACAAAACACTGGGCATGTGAATGAGTGGAAAAATTCACCAAGCTGCTCTTGCAGAGCAGGTTATCAGAGTTCAGACTCCAGTGATGTAAGTTAATTTACATTAGTAAGCTTTGTCCAGATTCTTGAATTACTGTCATTAGACAGGAACATCAGTTTTTTTTTTTTATCTCTTACACTTTGGGAGAACTAGATGTTTATGAAACAATCTTTTTTACTTAATTACTTTTTAGTGGTAATTAAATTAAACTCAGACTTTATATCAATCCAACAATGGTACTTAGTGGTTATAGTATCATTTACACAAGCATGGCAACATTTCCACCATATATCTGGTAGATATTATTTGAGATGTCAGTTTCCACAGATCCGACAAATTGAGTTTGATTTGGCTAAAACCATCAAAAAGATTTAGTTGGTAAATTTTTTAAAACAAAGTCAGTCAGAGAAAAGAAAAAAAATAAATGGAGGGAAAAATATTAAAATTATTGCCTTATTTTGATGACAGCATTGCTCCTAATTGAAATGTTAGTTAATGCTCAACATTTGCGGATGTCTACAGCCTCACTTTAAAAGTAAACATCCACAAATAAAATACTAGCAAACACCTTCAGAAACAGTTAATGTAAAAAAAAGTTAAATTAACACTATTTGTAGGACTGCATAGTTCCACTGATGGACACCATTACCCTGAAGAGACAAACATTGAATAACTGCTCTGTAAATGCCTAGCATTAACACTGCTGTTTCTTGATTTAAACTGTTTTAGGATGAAGTAAGCTATGGGTCGAGTTTCCAAGCCTTTGATTATTCCATGGATCACACCTGTTGTGCAGATCATCTTAACAAAACCTCTGGAAACCAAGGCCAACAAATGGGGAGCAGCATGTCTCCGTCTCGATCTTCTGTCCCTCTGGTTCAAACTAAGAACTCAGAGCTCTGCAAATGCAAGAAAACAAGCACTGAAACTCAAGATGTAGGGACTCAAACACTGTACGGCTGCAAACCTGACACATGTGATGCTTCCACTCAGTGCAGCTTTGTTTCGAACAGTGAGACCAAAGCTTCAGGCTTTAGCGTATATCGACCCAAGAATGACGCGTTGGAACAGCAGCCAGCCACTGGGAGGCAGACTTGCGTTGAGCCAAAGACACTCACAGCCTCATTGGATAACTCAAAAAAGGAAGGAAAGCAGATATCTTGGAGCAAAAACAATTCAAAGGCTGGTTCCCTGTCAGGAAGCAGAAGTTTCCACACATTCACTGCAAGCAACAGTGCCAAAGTGATCCTACAGAGACCAACAAACCCTTTTCAAGAGGTCTTGAACACGAGAGGTATGACATTAAGCATAAACTTTATTCCGTATCACTTAGTGTTTATATTAAATGCTACTTAAGGCAGGTATTTACAAAAAAATTCTCTTGTTCAAAAGCCATTTTTCTACTCTTATATTTCTGATTTAGGTAAGGAGAATGTTGAGGGCAGAGGTGAGAGGCAGCAGCATGAGAATAGTCCTCTGATTAAAGATGTATCAGATGAAGACAGGGAGGAGAGTACATCTGCTCGTAAAGTTATAACACTCTCAGAGGACGCTGAGACGCTTCAGGAAATAGCCGACATTTTGCTCCTGCTGAAGCAGAAGAAGGAAGAGTAAGTTGATCTAATTGAAGACAGGTAGACAGATAAAGGCAACAGGAAATAAAAGGACATCTGTTGTACATGTTTTATTTAAGCATTATTTAACTGTTATTTTTAGAAACTAGAACCTCACAAAATAGTGTGTTAGTAATGTGATGGAGCAAAATAAACTCTTTAAGCATCACTAAGATTCATAAGTTTATTTTTTTCTCCATATACGTAAGATTTGATGAAGATGTTTATATAATATAAACTCTAGCAAAACATTAACAGCTTGAACATTAATCAAATATACTATACAGCACTGTTTTATGTGTACTTGTAATTTCTCATAAGTTTTAGAAACATGTAATTCACATAGAAAATAATTTCAACCATTTCACCATAAGTACACAGTACATGCCCTCACTGTGATCGAGAACAGTGTTAACACATCGGGATGTTGAGGGCTGAACAAAACACTACGTCTGAAGAAGTGTAGGCTCCACCTCGTTAGAGGTACACAATCACGTTAAATATTTGGTCTACACAACTTTTCAAACACAGTCTGTGTACAAAACTAGTCTGCATGGTTTTAAAACACCTTTTCTTGGACCAAACAGTAAAAGAATATTGTAACATTTTTAATACTTTGTGGTATTTTTATCGACACCTCAAAGAAACTCATCTTAAATAACTGAGATTAAACTATAAAGAACTAGTGCTGATTATTAACTAAATTACAATTCACAATGAAGAAAACACAGCAAGCGTTCTTCATCATTCTGCTGTTCTTCTTCATATTTGTGCTACTCGGTCATGAATATGCAGCATGTTTCTCATAGTTTCAAAACATGATCTTAACTGTTGACTCTGCATGGTTTTAAAAACCAAGTGACCATATACTGGTTCTTCTAAATGTGACTACATGTCACAGGTGCTTTTCAAGATTACTTCTGATCATTTTCCAAAGCATATTATTACAAATCTCAGCTTCATTTTGATACCTTAAAACACCAAAAATTTCACAATAATTGTTGCTAATGTCACTCAGTTGACCTGTCCAATTTGACCAGTATTATGTGAAAATTCTACTAATAAATGGAGGTATTTCGATAATTTATAATGGGTTCAGACTTATAGACTATCTTGGTTCTGCCACAAGAACTATTTCCATTAAGTGCAATGACTATTTTCCACCTAATTTGTAGCATAAATTTATTCTGTTGTCTACTTCCTAAACATTTTTGCTACGCAAAGACCTGCTTGTATTTAAAAGACAAACTTTTACAAAACATTGCCAAATAACAATATCAGGCCTTATTTTCAACTTCTAACACAAGACCTACATAAATGATAGAATCTTTTATTTGTACATAAGGCTATGGTGGAAGACAAAACAAAAAAGGAATTGTAAAAAAAGGAAAAAAAAAAGTCTTACAGGTGAAATACAAATATCACATGTAGAAAAAAGCAGTGTAGACATGCAGGAAATATGTCTAAAAATGGCCATTAGGCACCTCCACATTATACAGATACCAATGTTATGATGTGAATATAATTAAATGCTTAAAAAGCTCATTCAAATGAAAGAACGTTGACATAACTGCTTCAGATGAACAAATTAGTTATCCTTGCAGGATTCAAGGTGAACAGTTGTCCAGAAAAAACTATGATCAATGGTTCATGGCATCATTGTGTTGAATTTTGAAGAATTGCTATACATGTTTTAGTCAGGTAAGCAACAGAACTGAAAACCTGAAGGCCAAACAACAAACAGTGCTTAAAAACAATAAAGCAAAATAACTTATTTAAATAAATAAACAAACCCTAGCAACATAACATAGTCATTTCTGTGCTACTAAAGTGGTTTTGTTAAGCAACTGCTAACAACACAAGTTTGTGCAACTGTAACAATATACTGTACATTTCCTGTGATTGCTTTTCAAAAAAATATCAAGACCATCCACAAACTTAAGTCTTCCATGATGAGAGACTGACATCACTGTGCTATGCTACAAGCTGTAATAACATTAAACCAAAATATGTCTCGTAAAGATAGGCATAATGGCACTATGGAGGAACATCTGGATACAACAGCTCCTGTCAGGTCAGCTCATGTTATGTGGGTACATAAACATGGTTCCCAAAAACAATACTTAGCATACCCTTTTTACTGGATGGGAGCTTTTCTGCATATTTTGGATTCTGTGAAAACAGTCTTGCTTCCTGTTCAAAACTATTAAAATTATATAAGAAAAAAAAAAAATCCTGTGCCTTTTTCTCTTTATGTTGTGTCAATTGTAGGTGGAAACGTCAGGACGCTTTAACAGATCTGTCTCCAGATCAGATGTCAGGTCACTGGGAAACAAAATATTTATACTCCTGCTGAAGCAATGACCGGGACTTCCTGAATCGACTGATTTAAAAGTGAACAAACTCGTATTACTGATTGAAAGTCTTAACCTCAGGGTGAGGGTCACCAGTGGCTCCACAGATCACAGAATGAGATGAATAGTAAAGACCCAAACACTCTGCATGTTTCAGTAATCCCTGAAACTAATGAAACACCCAGAGCGAGCTCAACAAGCTCTTCCTAGTCCACGTCTGATGCATCATTGTCGGATAGATGATAATTTGAACCTTTAACGCGAATGTACTCGACCTGCCGCGCCTCGTCTGAATCTGAGGCGCCGCATGAGCAAAGCTGGTTTTCAAACAGCGCCTCGATCTCCTCCAGACGCCGAGCTTTTGTTTCTGGCAGGCAGCCATAGATGAAAACAAAGCCCAGTAGGGCCATGCTGGAGTACAGGAAGAAAGCTCCTAGGAAAAAAAACAAAGGACAATGTTATTACAGATTTAGCCCACCCAGAGTAAAGTTTGTTCACATTTTCTTCTACCAATGGTGATAGCAGACCAAACAAGCCAGTAGTATTTGAGTGCACACCTCCAGAGAGACGTGTGAGCTGTAACATGAAAATGTTTTGCTGAACTGATGTATTGCTTTTAAAGAGCCGGTCACTGTATAATGAATGTTGGAGGTAATGTGCCCTGTCAAAGTGACATTACAGGGTTAAATGAAGCACGTAACGTTACACAAATGCACTTATAATAAGTCTTCCCACTGAGAGAATGTCAGAGGTTTAATGAGATTTCCTGGATACTACAATCTCCATTTTCCCTTCATCAAAGCTGTGTGATATTTATGTTACAACCATGCATTATGTTAAACGCCACTTTTAAAACAACAGCATGTTTTTCCATCTTTTTTTGTTCTTGCTGGGTGATTGTTACCATCCAAATGAAAAGGTTAATGACTCCTATCGATAATTAACATGCTGCATCTCAGGATGACTCCATCATCACCCCTTGATTGATTTCAAGCTATACCAAAGGTCAGTTGCCAGTCTGAGGAGAAACCTGCTGCAATGGAAAAAATAACTCTTTGATGTATCACTCAGCTGTTACCATCTTTCTGGTTTCGACTTTATGGTGCATAAAATCTGCTTCTGTGTTGGACAGGACCGAATGAGAACTCGTCTTTGTCCCAAAAAAGCTGTAAAGGTAATTGATTTGCCCAAAACTTCATAAACCAGAAACTGACCATAGTAGGTGAGGTACTGAGCCAGGTGGAGGAATGTGAGTGACACAAAGATGTTGAAGGTCCAGTTCACTCCAGCTGCACAAGCGTTCCCAGTACTCCTCGCCCACAGAGGATAGATCTCAGAGTTAATAGTCCATGGCATTGGACCCATACCTGGGAGGCAGAAATTAGAGGTAAACCTTTATGGCATCTATCCATCAGGATATGGAGACATGTTTACACAGCCAGATAGATTGGATTGGATAAAGTGCTCTGTGAGTAATAATTTGCAGCTCTGATATGCACCACTGATCTGTCTTTTTCTAAAAAAAAATAACACATATATATATATATAGATTTAAGGAAAAAGATAGAGTAGATAGATAGAATAACACGTATGCATCACTAAGACCCTGTGTCATACAGTTACCTTTCACAAAGGAAATTGTGATGCTTCTTTTTTTGAGAATGGAAAGGGGAAAATTCAGTTTAAGAATATCTGGATTCATATGGACTAGGCCTTAGCTGCTACCTAAACATGGGAAAGAATGGGTCAAATTAAAAAAAGACAGACACTAACAAACTAAGAGGGTATCACAATGTATCAATGCTGCGCTGGACATGCTTAGCTCAATAAATCCTTTCTTCTTCTATGTTGGTGCACTGGAAGACTGACTAAGCTGCATCTCAGTATAACTTCTGTTCTGTAAGGACACCTGAATGATTAACCTTGCTAAGACACAAATGAACAAATGTTCCTTTAAATGGTTTGTACATATATTTTAACATTTATATACTATTTTTCTGTATTGAAAACAGGCAGTGGATCTCAAACTGAATAAAACTGCAGGTAATTCTCTTACCTGGAGCAAAAGCAGCTAGGTAGAGCACCAGACCCAGTAAAACCATCCAAGAGTAGGAGGTGGGACAGTAGTTGTAGGCCCAGTATGTCTGATCTCTCATCAGGGTGGAGTTGGAGCATCTGGAAGACGGAAGCACATTTACTGACTTTTATTAATCTGGATCGTAGTGCAAGTTGAAATATGTCGCTGCCTCTCACCCCTACTCACATGCCTGTACTCACTGTGCATCCTGTGACTCACCTGCCCCATGCTGCATGCTCAGTGGAGGCCTTATTGACTGGCACACAGGAGGAGGTGAGGAGTGCCGAACCATTCTCACGGTAACAGAAACCACAACCGGGGTCCAACATGCATGGCTCGCACAGCCTGCATGCCAAACAGCAGACACAATACACATTACCTATGGCTTCCTTTGGCTGATTTATTTATTGTTAGTTTTCTACCATCTGTGCAACACTTCCTACTGCATATAAGCCATTTGTATGTTAGTAATGAATGTCTCCCATGTGCTGGAGGTAATGAATAAAAATTTAGAGTAAATGTGAGTGCATGGTAATAACCGCTTTTAACTTCTTTCCCTGAAATATTTTTCAATATTTTTTTTCCTAGATGAAATTTACATTCTTTCAAGCTCGACAGTCAGTTAGTTTAGATTATCTTTTCACATATAAGACAGTTTAAAATGCTGATCAGTCGAGGACAGAAATGTTTTTAGAGTAGTTTTATTGGTTCAGGTTTGATGTAGACACAGGGTTTGAATTATGGTGGAGCTAAGGGGAGCTTGGCTCCCCCGAAAGGCAGAGAAGCTCCCCTAAAGAAATTTTGCTGATACTTTAGGGGGAGCCATAAAAATCTTCCAAATGATGCGATGTGTATGATCTGTTCTGTTTTCTTCAGCACCATGGACAGCAGCATTGTTTGTTTGTTGTGTGCTGTGAGCGTCCACACAACAACCACCTGATGCGCTTCTTTTTGTGGTTAAAGACCTGTTCATTGCTGTTTCTGATAAAACAAGCTGCATACAGTAGTAGCAGTGGGTTTATTTAAATAATAACCATATTTCTGACCGTGCTACGTGCACTCATATAAATATCTATGCATGTGCACATTACATGCAAAGTTGTGGTGCACATGCAAAATTAAGACTCCCCGGAAGCCCCAGTGTAATTCGGGCCCCGAGGTACTTGATGAAATGCACGAAATATGTGTTTTGTTTGAGAGGTCTATTTACACAGGTCTGCCAACCTAAATGTGTTTACAGCTTCTTGCTCTTGCAACACTTTGAGGTCAAGAACCAAAGTAACACCCTATATCAGTACTGGGGATATGGTAGTATATAGTGTGGGAAAGTGCAACAGTAACACAAAAAAATACCTACATAGATTATTAGTATAAAATTATTTTTAGTTTTGACAAAGTTTCAGAAGTCTCTGATTTAGTTATTTAACATTTTTAAATGTTGGAACTAATTAGGATAGTTGGCAGCAGGTTGATAATATGATGGCTGAAGTTTAGCAATATGGAAAAAAAACCCTGCAAATTTGAGAAGATTTTTTAAATTTTATTATTAAGAGATTCTGAGAACCTGGATAATAATAATAATTATTATAATAATAATTATTTATTATGTTTTAATAAATAATAATTTTGGGGCCCTCAGACAATACTGAATTAACTTCCCGGAAATCATTGCATGGGCTCAAGAACATCTCCATAAAATCTTTGTCTGTGAACATAGCTCATTTTACCACCTTCATATGCAGGTCGCAGCTCCATCATACAAAGAAGAAGCCATTTGTGAACATGATCCCAAAACACCACCAAGTCTTCTGAGCCCAAGCGCGATGTGTGAAAAAAGATTTAAAAGCAACATATGCCATACAATGCTTTTTTTCCTTTTTTTTTTTAGGGAATGCCATGCAAATTTCAGCAAGACAATGCTAAACCACATATTCCATCTATTAACAACAGCATGGGGGTTATAATAGAGTAGTCCAAGTGCTGGACTGCTCTGCCGTCCACAACTTTCACCACCTGAAAATATTGGGTTGCATTATGAAACAAATTATGACAAAGAAAAGAAGCTAGAATCCTGTATCAGACAAGAAAGGGATAACATTCTTCAGCTGGTCAGTTCCAAGATGCTTAGAGAGTTGTTAAAAGATGAGGGGACCCTCAAAAGTGAGGTGATCATCTGCTAAAAAATGTTTTCCTCCATACACTTACAAATAGATTTTGATTAGCCTCTGAAATTAGTGAGATCTATGAACTTATTTATTAAAAAAATTGTGGTGTGGTCTGACCTTTGTTACCGACTAAAGTAAATTCCTGAATTTAATATTTTGTTTTAACCTTCTTTAGCAGCAACAATTGTTATAAGATGTTTCATGTAGCTAATTCACCTGTTCTTAGTAATTTCTGGGAATGACTAAATCATCCCTCTACAGATCATGCTATACATAATGTTCAGGACTTGCATACTTTTACAGATATTTGGGTGTACTTACACAGCTCTAAAAGACAGTCAGTAGGGGCAAGGCATCCTGAAGCAGCAAAACAGACCCAAACCAATATGTTCCCGCCACTGTGCTTCAGTTAAGTGACTTACTTCTCCAAACATGGCATTAAAGATTTTTTTTTCTTTTTTAAACATTTTTCATTTTAGCACCTTTTGACAGTCAGATCTTTGCATCACTACGTTGTTCCATTTAGGGTCTAAATTTCATAATGTCAGTGTATGCAAATAATGTTTTACATGTTATTAAATTTAATCACATAGTGATTCTCTATAATTGTGACTTAGATAAAGATCAGACCAGATTTCATGGAGTGCATGCAGGAACCTATGGTATTTCAGTGAGTTCACACACAGCTGCAGCTGCAAATGGGATATCCCATCCATAGCAAGTAAGAGTGGCCAGCAGTGGCTTTGATAGTGATGCAGTTGGTGAGGGTGTGTGTCGTAATAAAACAAAGCCATTTCAGTGTGGTAAAAGCACTCATCTCTTCAAATTACCCCTCTGTGTGTGCGTGTGTGTCATAGTGCGCAACAGGGTGTGAGTACTGGTCAGGGAGTCCATTAGGCGTTGTTTGTCGTTATGATGAAAGAGTGTTGTTACGCAGGAGTTTTATCTTGTGTCTGCGTAATTGAGAGTAAATTGGGACCCAGAGGCATCTGATCTCTGCCTTTTATGAAGACAAGACACACTCAGGTTCATTGTGGGTGTGTGTGTTTGCCCTTTGTTGCTTCTGAAGACAAGGAAGTGAATTGTTGCTGTTTTTGGATGTAAATAAAAAACGCCACATAAAACATGATCGATATTTTTGAAAAAGTTGTGAATAAATCAGTGTCTGGCCTGAGGAAGTATTACGGTTTATTGAATATAAGAATCAGCCTAATTCTAATATCAATGCGAGCTTTAAAAGTACAAGTCTATATTTAATATAATCTTCTTGGTGAGTAAACATTAATTCTGACCATCAGCCATAGCTTATAGTAAATCACTTAATGTGATGAAATTATGATTAAAATTTGAAATTTAGTAATTATTTCACAGCCATTAATTACTGATTACTAGTTTTAGTTGTTTCTATTTGTTTTGTTTTTTTGTTGTTTCTGCTTTAAGAGTGTCCCTGTGTCTGTTTCCTTTTTTATAAATTTGTTTTCTATGGTTTTAATGCTTTTATTGTTCTATTTTATCTTATTTTATTTTTATTTATTGTACAGCACTTTGGTCAGCCACGTTGTTGTTTTTAAAGTGCTTCATAAATAAAGAAGGTATGGTTTGGTATTAATTCTGGTAAAATTATTACATTGATATTTTATGAGCTTGTGTGCCATCTTACTAGGGGCTGATGCAAAATGGAGGGTTTATATGAGTTTGCATCTTTGTTTTCAGTTGTCCGACTGGTAAGTGTCAAATTAGCATAGTACAAGTTCGATTAGGGAGTGACACATGGCTTCAAATAATTTCACTTAATTTAAGTTTTTGTGATTTTATCTGACTTATCAGTGTTATCTAGAGGTACATTTACATTCAGGAGTCAAGAGGTAAGGACTTGGCTAGCTCACCAAAGCGCTCTGTGGGACTCAGCATACCCTGATACTACAAGGTAATGTTCTATTAAGTTTAACAAAGAACAGAAGTGTTCTAAGGTGAACAGTTCTCTCATATTTACTCACTGTCTCCTTTTCCCCTCTCACTTTACATCAAAACTTTTTCTTTTTTAACCTACAACTATTGCTTTTAGCTTTTTGTGATTACATAAATGTCAGATTATAATCTACTTTAAATCCCCAGGAAACACCTTAATATTGATCCACTCCATCTAAACACCATGGTTTTGTATGGCCATTTTTTTTACCTGAAGGAAGTTATCAGTGGGAATAATTTTAAGGGCTTAAATATTGAGCTACATTAATATCTATATCACATATCTGATTGTAACAACCCTTAGTAGGACATGAGGAATATAGGTAAGGTGCTTGATTATGGTTTGTTAAACAAAGGAGGAAATAAATAGCTTCTTTTCACAATAAAGGTGAAAGTATTCCATTGAAGTTGATCAAAACTTTACATGTGTGTGTTCACTCACTGGTACTTGGAGCAAGAAGAGTTGGATATGGTAGGATCTAATGGGTGGAGGGTGACTGAAGGACTATGCTGAGCAGACACCAAAAAACCAATGGCCAGTAGACTCAAACTCAAACATGTACCTGTTGGAAAATATTAAGCAAATATTAGCATTAATGTCTTCCTTTGGTGTTGGCTCTTTGAACCATGTCCTTCTTATGTCTTACCTAGAATACTCCCCAATGTGAGTTTCCGGCGCCCAACCCTCTCCACCAGCCATACACCCAAGAGGGTAAACAGGAAGTTAGTGAGGGTGGCGAGTCCCGCCAACCAGATCGCTAGTCTGTCATCCCTCACTCCTGACATCTGGAGAATGGTGGCGCTATAGTACCTACATGACACAGAGACAGAAGTAAACATGTTGAACCTAAGATTATAGTTTGACTTTTGGGGAAAAATACTTTTAATATCTAGAGTTAAACAAGATCAGCAACACAGTTTTGAATTTATAGTTTAAAACATTAAATATTAGCATATAAAATATATAACTTTTTCTTATTAGTGCTTTGAAGGTGCAATTAAGCAGAGTTTCATCCCACTTAGTATTATTTGTCTCAAACTCTCAACCAACCCTCTCTATCCCTGTCCTCATCTATCCATCCATCCATACCTTGCATTCATTCATCCTATCTCTCCCTCTTCTCTCACACATCCATCTTTCCAGCATTCAGAGAAGAAAAAAATTACTTATTACTATTACCAGTGTGGTAATTTTAAAATGAAATAAACCAACAATGGTCAAAATAGGACAACAAACCAACTACAATTGCTCCACCAATCAAAGTAGTCCCTGTCTGTGGCCTTTTCTCCTTCAAACTGTGATATAATTAATACATACAACTGTAGAACCATGTTGCTCCATGTAGGCAGATTACTTTCAATCATCATCAACAAGGCTCTCAGCTGCCTGCGGTCAACAACAGACACCTGCGTATAGCTTAATTTCCTACTCCAATTCTGATATCATGTAACAGACGAGACACTGGGGGTAAAGACGCATATAGTCCAAATGAAAAAAGCACACCATCTTTTATAAAGTAAAACCTCTCAGAGCACAAAAAAAACTTATGTTGTTCAAGCATTTTGGCTTAGTTTTTGTTAAATAAATATCATGATGTTCATCTGAGATCATATTTACCTAATTAAAAGGTCCTTCAAAGACCAGATGATTCTCTTCTGAAAATCATGATAAATGAAAGGTGTACAATTTGTTTCACATGGCTGCATTCCCGCAGGAAGTCTATTTTAAGCTTCATAGAGGTTGTTTTGAATAGATGGGTTAAAAACCCATTTGAACTCATAATACAGACATGTAGACTCTATATAAAAGACATACAGCAGACAGGAACCCAAATTCCTGAGAGGCCGCTACAGAAATACAAAGAAAGAAACATTCATTTAAGAGGAAACCCAAACAGAACATCTCCAGTAATGTCTGCCTTTTTGTGTCTCTACAGGCAACTTAGAATTTGCATTCTTCTTTTCATCTCTTTAAAAGCATATTATCTCTCTTCTGTGCTTTCTCCAATGCTCCTGTTTTGTATCCTGCAAAGATATCCACTTTGAGGATTTACATAATAACATTTTACTTTTTTGTAATGGTATTCAGTCAGATGGAACGAGAACGAGGTTTCAGCTCTCATTCCTGATGCCATGTGACACCTCTCTGAAACACCTACCACATGTCAATACATGCTATATAATGACAGGAAATACTCAACACATAGCTTGAATAAAATGGCAACCTAAGGTAGCTTCTGTCATGTTTTCACAGGGATATTTTTGGTTTTTTGTCATGTTTAGTTTCTGTTTAGTCCATGGTTTAGGTTTTTTGGTTTTGTCATGTGTAGTTCTGTTTTCCCTGAGGTTTTCTGTCCCTGGCTCATTAGCTCACCTGGTCTGATTTTGATTCACTTCACCTGTTCTTAATTTGTTCCCGTGTGCATGTGTGCGTGTATGTTTGTTAACCCCTGTATGTTAACCCCTGTGTTTGGTCTCTCCTGCTTATGTACGGTTCCTTGTCCTGAGATTGTGGATATAAACCATTGTCACGAGCACCAGACAAGCCTCTGGCTTTCTGTCAGAATGAGGGACGGACAGGACGTGTAGTGAGGGATGCAATCGTTAGAAATTTCTTTTTTTGAGAAGTTCTTTTCTGATTATGCAGTGATAACAAGAAAATTGTATATTTTATTTGTGTTTGTTACTGGATTTTTAGGGGAGTATATAGGGTATATAGGTAGCCTATTCCCCCGTTCACCACTTCATCCCTGTAATAGTTAAACAAGTCAGGTGCAAAATACAAAAATAAGCATGGATGGATCTGTGTAACTATGAATCTGAGGGGAACATATTCCCCCCAATCCATAGTGCCATCTGCGCCCATGGGCCCCAGTCAGGTACAGAACTGGCTTGGATCTGCTTTGAGTCTTCTGACTACAAATGTTCTAAATCACTAGAGCCTGCACTCGGCACAGGTTTGTGTTGCATTTGCTTGTCCAGCGGTGGATCCACCTCAAAGTATGCTGCTGTTTGGGAAAAATTGTCCAGGTCCTGTGTGTCTAAAACAGACCCAAATCATACCCCCTCCACCACTGTGCTTGACAGTTGGTATGTGTTGGTGCAGACATGTTGTCTTTGGTTCTCACGCAATGTGATGACAAAACATCTCCACTTTGGTCTTATCTGTACAAAGTCTCACGAAGTCTTCAAGAAGTGTTGTTGTTTGTTCAGATGCAACTTTGCAAACCTTTTGTCTTTTCTAATTTTATGATCATCAACTATCACATTTCACAAGCTAACTGAAGCCTGAGGAATCTGAGATGTAGCTCTTGGATTTGTGCTGTTTCTCCACCCACTCCTGTAAAGACAGGAAACTGTCTTCATTGTTTTTCTTTTTGACTAATCATTTTTTACCTTTCTCATTTTATGTAATAAAACATTGTGAGCAAAACAATTGGTATGTGAGAGTTTCAGACAGTGTCTTGCACACAGAAATCTTATATCTCTCTGTCCCACAAACACAGACACACTGATGAGCACTTACACAGCCTTTTACATTTTAGACCCCATGGTGGAAAGCAAACAAGAAGAAGTGTGATCTGGCCCTGACCCCAGTCTGAAAATGGAAACATGAATCCTTGCTCCTGTCATTCTTCAATTCCAAACCTCTCAGGTGAGCAGAGAAAGAAAAAGAGGAATAAATGTTGAGAAGTAGGAAGAGGAGAAAAAAAAGCATGATAACTCTAGGATTGCATGGGTAAAGTCAGTAACTGGTAAAGTCTAAAATATCCAGACACAGACACCTTACACAGATACATTTAAGATTCAGTTTTGTGCTTTTGTATCACCAGCTTGGCAGGAAGGTATTTATTTACTTCTAAAAGTAGAATAAATCAAATCCCTCAAGGCCAGACTCTAGTCAAATATTGATGTTTTTAAGAGGTGGTTGTATAAATCTATTGGCAGTTTCTGTGTTGCATTTAAACTAAAAAGAGGATTAAAGTGATTTGCACTGGAGATACAGCCATCTAGTAAACCACTAAAATCAATTATGCTTTCTTATGAGCATCATTCAAAGCTGGTGGTGAGAGAATGCCACTGACTCATGGGTGACATTTAATGACACATTGCGTGATTGTCTTGGAGGCTACTGACTCTTGGGACAACACACGTGATCGTCACTGGTAGTTTTGTATGCTTTAGTGTATTAGCTGCAAATGACTTTACTTATCTCTGCAACCCCGTTTCCATGGATCCCATTAAGGTAGAATGCACATTAAAAAGCAAGATATAATTTTTATTTTCTGTCAATATTGCAAACTATAATTTTTAAGGGATCCCAGTGTTGTGTGTTTGTAATGGTTCCTCCCCAGTTGCCTGGCAGATTTTATTTAAGTAACCTGTGAAACCACTGATGTTTTATATCTGTGATTGTCATTGAGAGTTGTGACTCACCTGAGGTTTCTTTGGAGTGACCATTGTCCAAAATTTCACTTGAAATTATGTGTGAATATGTGTATAGTATCCTTTTAGCTATCCAAAGATTGCTGAGATGTAATTGTATGTGGGGTAAGGTGATACATCAGTTCTTGTCTGAGTTCTTGTCTAAGTTGAGTGGTTGTATGGTTTCCCCAAAGTAGAGCACATTGCAGTCCTCACTGTACTGAACTGCATACACGAGGCTGCTTTTTTTGAGACTGTGGAGATGGGTGGCATCAAACAAGACGATCACACAACACACCTTTTTGAAATCATTAAACCCTCAAGGGGAAGCTTGTTAGAGAGACATACTGAAAAAAGTTACCTTCAGTTACAATAATTACCACCCTAAGAGTTGAAATGGGAATCGAAACCTGGTTCCACTTAGGAACCGGTTCTAAATTTTCCAAAGCACTGGAATCGTGCTCCACTATATCCTTCCGCGGAGGAGTCTGCCGCCTAATCACTACTCTGCTCCATGTTTTTACTTAAGCGGAGTAGAGAACTTGCTGGAGGTCAGCCTGATGTGCAGATTCTTTTAATTCAGTCCAACTGTCAAATAAATGGGATAACTTCCTGCTTTCTGTGGATGTCGGGGGGGTTCATCACTGACCAGCTGTGAGTTTTCCTCCTAATGGTGAAAATATTCCTACTGTATCTCAGTATAGTGGCTGCTAGCAGCTTGCTAAATTAGCAGAACGCTCACCTGTAGCCACACACCTTACCCCACCTCCAATAGCATCTTCTCAGCTACAGTATCTTTGGATAGCTGAAATATACTATTCAAACCTGTGTGCTTCATGGAAACTTCAGTAGGCTGTAGTCGGGCACATAGTTAATTATTCATTCTGAGACTGAAGTGGTGAAACAGTTATGGGGACAGGAGGTGTATTGCAACATGCTTTCTGTGTGTGCATCAGGCCATGCACTATACAAAGAACAGAGGAGAAATGACGTGCAGTCGTGTAAATTAGACAAATAACATCATTCTGTGTAGTTTAATAAAAGAATAAAGTGCAAATCCATGCTAAATAAAATATGTAAAAGCAGGCGAGGTGCCGTCCAGATGTAACTGCAGGAAAATGTTATGAGAAGCATTCAGGGGCCAGATGTTGAAATAACGGGAATCTGTTCAGGTTAAAGTGACAATTTTGCATTAACACATAATTTTCCAAAGCTATGAAAATTTTCACAAGACTGAGGTTTTCTGCAGCTTCTGAACTACATGTTCTCATGTAAATTAGCGCTATTAAATCTTTCCTTGAATTTCCTCTCTCTCTCTCTCTCTCTCTCTCTCTCTCTCTCTCTCTCTCTCTCTCTCTATCTCTCTCTCTCTCTCTCTCTATCTCTCTATCTCTCTCTATCTCTCTATCTCTCTCTCTCTCTATCTCTCTCTCTCTCTCTCTATCTCTCTCTATCT
>JBAMHW010000026.1:12672336-12687292 GCA_037177495.1 Rhadinocentrus ornatus | reverse complement strand
CTCTATCTCTCTATCTCTCTCTCTCTCTATCTCTCTCTCTCTCTCTCTATCTCTCTCTATCTCTCTATCTCTCTATCTCTCTATCTCTCTATCTCTCTATATCTATATATCTATATCTATATATAAATATAAATATTTATAGCAATAAAATCTTATCACTTCCCATCCTAACCTAAGAGGGTGTTACTTTAAACAAAGAAATCACCTACTTATGTAACTTAATCATGTGGATTAAAAGCAGCTGGAAAAGACAGAGCTGGGGATCGTCTTTAAGGCAGCTGAAAGATGAAGACTGGGCGAGCAAACAAGTGCATGAGCTACCGAGTTACTGAGTAAGAGATGAGGCGTTAGAGCAGAGAAACAAAGGGAAGCATGTAAATTGTAAGAACAGGAAGTGAGAAAAAGATTGAAATGTGAGAAAAAGAATGAATGGATGAAGAAAATACAAAAGAAGGAATGTGGGTGTGAGAACAAGAAGAAAAAGACAAGAGAAGATCTAGACAGAAAGAGACAGTGAGAGTCTGTGTGTGAGAGAGACTGAGTTGGAGATTCTCTTGGGAAGAGGCCTATTTTTCAAATCGAATGCTTATGTCTCACCAAAAACCGTGTAAGAAAATGTTGAGTCTTTAGGGTAAAATGTGCAATCCCTAACTGTGCATTCCTGACTAATAATTCGCAAGTAAGAGTGAAACAGAACAGTTAAAAAACAGAGTAAACTCAGCTCTCCAACAGAAAAGTCAAATATCTAAAGCATTATCAATGGTGTTGACCATTTACACCATAATTTAGCAAAATGTCAAGTAATTGGGTCATTTCTGAGCTTTGGTAGCGAAACCACACATTTCTGATGTGAGAAATGTTGTGAGTGCAATAGTTTTTGCTGTATAGCAACCTCAGTTGACATCTGTCAGAAAAGAGCCATTCTCTGATTTGATAAGCACAGTTGAGTCTGATTACAGTAGCATAATACTGACAGTACAAGGATAAAAACTGCAAGTCTTCAGTCTCCAAAAAAAGAAAAGATGAAGCTGTCTTCTTAAAGAGAACGGTCCATTTGTGATGGTGGCTATTAACCAGAAAGATTTCTTAGTTTTTACCAGCTACAGCAAGTTCTGTATTATTTGTAAACTTAGTAAAACATATTGCTGCACATTACCTTTGTGCATTTCTCTTTTAAAAAAAACAGACTTAAATATCTGTAACTGTGGTGTGACATGGATCTCTTATATAAACGTGTGTGTGTGTTTTGTCAGTGACCAGTTATTGGTTTTGGTTTTGATGCAGGCCAGTTGGCCCTCACAGATGGTCCACAAGACAAATGTCATGTTGGAAATGTCACAAGAAGCCGGTTTAACATGGTCCCCTCTGCTGGCAAACCCACAGGGAGCTGGCACTCTCTTGTGTGTTGTGCACATGCTTTGCAAAAACCCAAACTGAAAACACAGAGCTGCTTTTGTGTGCTTGGCTTTGTATGTTTTAGAGCTCTCCTAAGCAGCTAAATCAAAACAACCTTTTCAAACCAACATAGTCACAGCATGAAATCTTTAATGAGAAATATTCTAATTTTCCCTCTAATCAAATTCATACAGCAACACATCATGCTCAAACACACCATACAGCATGAAGCTTTTTTTTTCTGGAGATGGAATGGCATTTACAGGATGTAATACACATATTTAAACATAATGATGCCACATAACTGAAGTTAAACACAACAGCAACACTTTGACCTGCTTGAATGACAAGCGATGATGTTTTTTTCACCCATACAGGTGTTAAAATATAACATGTCCATCCATCTGTTGAACATTTTGTTTGCACATTTTAAAGAAAGCTATTTGACACCATTATCAGTTTATTTTCTAACATTATTTCCAGCTTTGCTCTGCATTCAGAAAGGTTATTGGTACCTCTGTGTCCACTCATGTATCTTGTTATTGGTTCGAAGCCCAAAATACAGGCTTTAATGTAGATTGCACTACAGGAAACCAGTCATGCTTAAAACTGCTGCAACGTCTGCAGATAAATTTGTTTAACACTAATATGCAAATGTCAATAAACCACAATACAACTGAAAATTCATGTGTTTCTGCACACCTGGATGAATAATTTGGCTAATCATGTCTCACATTTGTTTGACTTTTCGTCCCCGAGGTCGGTGAGGCTCGATTTTTATGAGGGGGGAAAGTTACTGTTTTGCACATTTTTTTTTACTTTAGTTTCACATGATTACAATACATCAGGGGTGTCCAGTTCTGCTGTCCAGCAGGTTTTATTGTCTTTCCTGCTTCAACACATCTGATTGAAGCTCCAAGAATCTCTTCAACAGCTTTTTGTTCAAATATGCCCAAGCTTGTATAATGGAATATCAAGTATAAAAAAGGGTACCAACGACCCAAAAAATACTTAAAAAATGATAGTATATCAGAGGAGTTCTGAATTCAATAAAAAATTATGTATCAGGTAATCAAAACAGAGGAATGCAACAGTGTACCCTTAGGTTGTTGTCAACAAAATGTACCAATGCAGTAACTTTTAGACAAACAACAAGTTTGTCTTCATAAACAAAAACATATCTGACCTGACATCAGATGTGTTTTTTCATTTACCACATTTCTGGTCAAGTTATATGTTATTTCTCCCTTTATAGGAATAACAAATGACTACTTTCTGCATGTGTAAAACATTAAGATTAGTCTGTAACAGAACAAAACTTTTTAGAACTTTAAAGGTGCACCTGAAAGTCTGTGAATACTTTTGAATTCCCTGCATCTCTGCATACTTTTGCAGATAATTCATATCGAGGGAGATGATATGGAAGCTTGGGAAGTCTTACAAGTATCTCAGGCTGGTCTGTTTACACTGACCTGCACTTCAGGAAACAGGATGTACTTCCTGAGACGACTGGCATCCTTCAACATCTGCAACTGATGTACTAAATAAAAAAAACATGATCCAAAACTACTTTTTAGTATTTGGCTCCAAATTTAAAAAGGTAAGAAATTACTTCTTTTGTTTTTTTTAATTAATATGAAAATTTGAGTGGGTCCCTTGTTTTATTTTATGAGTTATCAAAACTAAAGAGCAATTACTATTAGAAAATAAGATGAAAGAATAATTAAAGCTTCACAACTGCTGTTGAAGTTCATCATGCTGGAAAAGGTCACAAACCCACCCAGGCTGAGGTTAATATTTATTATTAGAAAACGTTGAACAACAGTGGTGGACCTAGCAGACAGAACTATAAAAATAAGGTCAACTGTAAAGGAGGTACACAACCCAAAACCCAATATTCCAGCATGTCCTGATATGTTGGTCAAGCTCAACTTGAGACTTCTTGATGAACCTAAACACATGAGCAAAACCCTTGCCAGGCTTCTCCTCCTAAATTTGCAAAAGAAAATGTCAGTTTGAAAAAAATAAAATAAATCCAGAATCAAACATTTTTTTACAGCATCATTTGTCCCCATCTCTGACTTCTTTTAGTAGTCTATTTAAACTCCCTCTTCTGCCATCTTCTTTTTTCCTCAACAACTTTTCCCACCTCATCACCATCAATGTCTTCTCCCTCCTTTTCCCCAATGTCCCATTCTACTTCTTCTCCCTCTTCTCTCTACCTCAATCTCTGTCTATCCTGTTCTGCTGTTTCCCTTATCGCTCTGTCAACACACTCTGCTGACCTGCCCTAACACACAGCAGTGTCCACCACATCACACTGACCTTTACTTGAGTGATTATGAGGCCAATTGAATTAAAATGATCCACAGGCTAATTTAGAAGAGTGATTTATACTTTGGCCTGCTGCTGGATCACACTGTTCTACATTTATAACATATATATTACTGTATAAAAATGTCTTTTTTTAAACAAGTACTCCCTTCTATTCCTTTATTTGCAGGCTGCACAACATGCAGACAGACCGAGAAACAAACCAGACACACATTTTATGGACAATTTTGTCTCTTCTCTCCCAGGTTTCTATGACAATGTATGAATTTTGAATGCATGTACGAGGCTGAGGATGTTATTTAGATAAAGGAGTCCAGAAAGCGAGAGAGAAAAACTATCTAGCACACGAGTTCTCATCAACCTTCACAAAACAGGGTTTGGTGTTGACGGTACTGCTTAAAAGTACTCAAAGGAGTTTTTCCCTTTTTACTTGGGGGGGGGGAAGAGTTAAAATATACTTGGTACATCACAAAAATGCCTACCAGTATTGACCTGTTATATAAAATTCTTCTACATTCATGGCACAGAGAAAATGAACCCAGCAATGTCCAAAAATGTTCTTTCACTATGATGTTGATGTCAGGAAGCCGTGGACGTGAAGACCCAAATACAGGCAGAAGAGGCAGGAGGCAGACCAGTGCAGGTAAAGTGGCAAAAACACAGACATGGCATGGACTAACATCTAACAAAAACAAAGATGGCATGGACTATATTCAACACTAACAGCAACAGAGGTAACAAACAATGGACTGGCCAGGAAGGACCTGAAAACCAATGGCTTAAATACACTGAGGGATTAACAAGACCCAGGTGAGGTGAATGAGCTAATTATACCAGGTGAACTAATGAGCAGGAACCAAAAAAAAAACACCACAGAACTAAATGTGACCCTAACCACCAAAAACATGACAAAAACCCAGAACATAAAACAACACAAGTAAAGCAAGGAACATAAACCATGAATCATGACAGATGAGTCCACAGTTCCTTGGAAAATGTCAAAATATAAGGGAAAACAACCAAACCTACACCAACCATCCATTCATTTTCTCCCCCTTATCTGAGTTTAGGTCACAGCAGTTTAAACAGAGATGCCTAGATATCCCTTTTCCCCCTAACTTCTTCCAGATCATCCCAGGGAATCCCAAAGCATGTCCAGGCTAGCTGATGCCAAAAGGCATCCTAACCAGATGCCTGAGCCATTTCCTTTGGCTCCATTAAATGTGGAGCAGCAGTTCTACTCTGAGCACCTTCCTCAATGACCAAATATTCAATCATATCTCTAAAGGAGAGCCCAGACACACTGCCAAGGAAACTCATTTTGGCTCTTTGTATTGCAGTGTTTCTCTTTTGGTCAGTAAACACATATTGTGGTCATAAATGAGGGTAGAAATGTAGATTGACTGGTAAATCAGCTTCACATGTCAACCGAAAAAGAAGACATCTCGCTGAAGCTGAAAGCCAATAAATAAAAATAGGTTTTAAAACAAGTTTTAAAAGTATAAAGTTGAGGGGCCTCTCTAATGTGCAAGGGTAGGTTTTTAGTGGAGCGTCTTATTTTATTTCTCATGAAGATTAATTTTTATCAACCTGTATCAAGGCCAGTCTTCAACCATTGTTATAATAGTTGGTCCCTATCTTTCATCAGTTTCTTACATTCATTATTAACCTAGGGCAATATGTTTCTTTTCGTTTATTTAATATTCTGGTTATTTTTTTAAAGGTTGTCAAAACTTCATTAACGTTTGCAGATGTATAATTACAATCAGATTCTGCATTTCCACCTTTGAATTCTGTATTCCAATCTATATCTTTCAGAACCAGCCAGAAGTTATGTTGCAAACTTTCTGGGTACCAAGTTCTAATAAATTTAAATGTTAAATTAATCAGAAAACCTATTAAATCACTTCCATTTTCCCCAAACTTTTACTCATCTTTACTGCAGATAGGGTTAGTACTTGATTATGTAGAATAAAAAAAGTAAAAGAAAGTAAATAATGCAGCATGTAATGGGAAACACAAGGCTTAGTTACAATGCAAGTCTCTGCAAACATAAGCTTCAGAGTTAGCTGGATCCTCACAACAAGGCATGGAAACAAAACGAGCACCAAATTACACAAAATCCAACACAATATGATGTCAGCTTCACACGTTCTCTGATCTCCCAGCTGAGCTGCAGAGTTGGACTTTACAGCCTCCAAAATAAATAGACATTTCTGCTTTCAGTTAATCAAAACTGTAAATGAATAAAAAATAACAGCTTCCTAACAGTTGGCAGTACTGAAGTTATTATCCCTGCTCTAAAGATTCCCAGTTGTAGGTCTGCAAAGTTTATTGTCATAGAAATTAAGCATAATAAATGCCACCGCTCCACGGTGAATGTGCCACGCTTGAAAACAGACACAGCACAGTCGGGTCCAGAGGAAAAGAGGTTAAACAAACTGCATGTGTTTAGTTACGTTCAGCTGTCAGGACGCATTATGGACATCTGATGGTCATTAGTGCAGTAGTGTCTAAAGGTCAGTCTGTCAGAAAACAGAATCAAAAGCATCTGCTGGTCAATGAGCAAAAATCAATACCCTAACCAAAAATCCTACTGAGCTGGTCCAGGAACTAGATAATCAATATCTGGTCTTCCAAACTGCACCATTCAAGTACTTACAAATTTCCATAATAGGTACTCACTTCCATTAAATTATTTTTTTCTTCTGTGGAGTAGCTAAGTGAATCTGTTCCAGTACCACTGGCTACATGATGTTTTAAAGACAAACATGTGGAAGCCTTAGAACAGCATGACACTAAGACATGGTGATTTGCTTTGATTGGCAAAATGATTTCAAACACAGGCCTCATTGGTATGCAGGAAGCCATTTAACCGGCCTGTTATCTGTCTCCGTTATTATGAAACATTAATCTGGTGTAATATGATTAAACTTATTAGTCCTATGGGGTATGTTTACATAATATTAGCCTGATAGTTGCTGGCTTTGTGGGTTTTGATTGTTCCATTAGATGATATTCATCCAAGTTTGCCTTCAGAAGCAGAAGGACGTATAAGAATGAGAAAGACCTGATCATCAAACCAACATACATGATAAAGCGAGCTGCTGTTTCATAAAGCAATAAGCATTGCGTAAGAAAACTTGTTATTATGCATGGACTCCTCAGAGACAAAGGAACATTATCAAGATTTTATTAAACAACATAGATCAGATGAATGATCTTTCGTCTAGGAGGAAACTGGTGGAGCTGGAATCACGGAGCTGGGCTGGGGAAGAGGATAAAGTCTGTGTAGGTGCATAAGTTAAGGTCGATAGAGAGTGAATGTGGTGCTGGGGAATATAGGGACTGATGAGCAAATAGGAGACAGCCAGGTGTGTCTGATCTGGGGAGATTGGCTGTAGTGCAGAACTGTAGTGAATGTGGCAGAGTGAGAGGCTCAGGGGAGTGATTGCTGTGGAATGGCAGGACAGACACTTGTACAGTAGGTGTCTGAAGCTGTCCTTTTAAGTCTAAGTGAATGGGGTATGTGATGATGATTGAACACTATGCTTTACTTTATAGGCTCTATGTCAAATACAAGTGTAGCTTTTAGGAAACTATCTGATTCAGCTATAACAATGCTGACCACTGTCTGACACTGAATAATCATACTGCTAGTACCACTCTTCAACGGATCTGTCTATTTTCCTTTGTCATGGATTGGAAGGGCTTACTTTTTGTATTGCACCTTAATAAAGAACTTCATGTGGAACATAACTGTACCCTTACTATAATCATATTTGACTAAAAAACTCTGCGTAGTCATTCAGTCACTGTCAAGTTCCCAAAATGAGAGAGCAGAGTGTAATAGCAGAGTGAGAAACATTAAGTGCTATTTTAGTTTGGAAGAGCTTGGTGGTTTAATCATGAAAAGCAGCTGGGGACACGGCGACAGGAGCTGGTCTCTAAGCCACTCTGGATTATTGGCTCCTCAGACCTCTTTTATATCACACAGGCAAATAAGTCTAGCCTGCCACTTTCACATGGGGATCAGTAGGGAAGTTGGTGACGGGCAGGGGGTTGAGGATGTATGACAGGAAGAAACAGACTAGACAGTCTTTGCAATGTTAATGCCTTTTACTATCGCTGATGTACCAGATGAGCACAGAAAAGTAAATTCTCTCTCAAACAGTTCAAAGCTTCAAGCTCTTTTATAGGAAGACACAGTGATAGAGTCACACACTTTGACATCCACAATCACAAAGCTGTCTCATAGCAGGGATACCCAACTCTGGTCTTCAAGGTCCACTGTCCTGCACACTTTCAGTGTTTTCCTGCTTCAACACACCTGACTCAAATGAATGGCTCACAGCAGACTTGTGCAGAGCTTGTCAGAGATCCATTTAATTTGAATCAGGTGTGTTGGGATCGATCTATCTAATACCTACATAATAGTAGGCACTGAGGACCAGGGAAGTGATCATTTATTGATTGCAACGAAATTTGGTCCCATCCATCTTAGTCAATGGTCTGTCTCTGGTGTGTGTGTGTGTATGTTTTTCTTACCCAGTCTAATTGACATCTTCTAAGACTTACAACTTACTCTTTTATTTATTCATGTTCTTTACAGTTCAGTGCAGCTCCTAAATTCTCTTTAAGCTTTATGTCCATCAAAGGCAGTATGGGTTTATGTTAGTATGCATGCTAAAGGTCAGTATGACATGCGATATTGAGTCCTAACAGTGCAATGTGTGGTATTATTATGAAGATTGGGGGAAGGACTTTTTCCTAAAATTTGCATCTTAAATTACTATGATGGACCACAACAAAACAGGGCAGCCAGAGGCACATCATGAACAGTCTTGGAATGGATCCATACTCAGCCTCTACACACAATCTGACACCAAGCCCCGTTAAGCAGGACTGTGGTCATTTGGTGAATAGAGACGACTGAAGTTGTGATTTGACTCATCTCACATTAGCAACTGTTACATCCTACCAGGTCACAGGTGAGATGTGACAGATGGGGAGGAAAACAAGAACCCCACGCAGCAAAAGAGGAACACCCAGGAAAAGTATAGAAAGATTTGATCAAGAGCAAGAAGACTGCTCCTACTGCCCTAACAGGACAACTCCTGTGTGACAAATTTATACCCCATAAAGCAAATTCTGCTGCTGATCTGAACGTTTAATTTTATTGTTTTTGTTGAGGATTTAATCCTAATTGAATACATGCATTTGGAATTACAAAAGTGAACACTGAAATGGTGGTGGTTTCTTGCAATTAGCCTGTCAATACTACAGTATTACAAATAAGTGATTATTACAACAGCTCTACTATGTGTAAAAATGACCAACTACAAAGTATTTTCCTGATAACTAAATAGACTGGTTTATCAAAGTAAAAAACAAAGTTAATAACTATATTTTTCTGTGCTACAAAGTAACAAAAATACTTCTTATTCTGTGGTTTTTGGTTAAGTATTGTATATTCAACAGCAAGTTCTATTTCTGTTTGCATGTACAGGACAGTAACATTAACAACTTTTTTCTGTGCAAAGCCAATAAAAATCAACTTAAATGGAGACACTGTTGTCGAAAATTGACTGTCAGCTATGTGAGGCTTTTGATGACACTTCTGAAGGATGCAATTATCGCCACAGTAAATCGCAGTGCTTGTTTTTGCAAACAAAAGGCAATCTGATTCCAATTTTTAGACCAAGTGGAGAAGTGTCTTAATGCCACATGTAAACATTGCACAATCTCAACAGCATCTTGACTGAAATATGGATCACTGTTAATGCTGTTAGACCTTAGGTAGAAGATTGGCACACAGATAAGTTGGAGAGACAGTTAGGTGGATGGGGACAGCGACAGATTTAGTTTGGCCCCTCTGCTCTTCAGAGAGTTGGCAGCAGGAGGTGAGGATAAATATACAGCTGGAGAGGCAGTCAACAGAGACATTCACTAAAAAACAAAGAGAAGTGACAGACACCTCTGCTAATGACAGCCTAATTTCTCTGCACCCCCATCCTCACCCCTCATTTTTCTGTTCATTCAGCCGTTAAGCCCCAACCACACACTTATGGCCTTACCATTAAGCTCATACAAGACATACAAATACATTCACTAATGTGCTCGTATGTGGCGTGCACACATCACACAGGCATGTGCTAAAATCCATAGTGCCACATTCTGCACATTAAAAAAAAAATCACAAATGCGTGCAGACACTGCTCTCACCTTCTGTTGGTTGCTAAGCAACAGCACATATCCACAGATTGTTTACAAAGCCTTGTAATATAGTTCAGCTGGAAGCGGAGGACAGACACAGACAGATGACACAATCTCCTTAGATGCTGAGATAAAAAGAATGAAAGAGTAACGGTGGCCTGTACGTTCACGGGCAAGTGGGCAGTAATGTGGTGAGGCTGTTGCTCCCCTGTGACTGATCCGTCATGAAAGATGAAAGAAGGGTTTTGTGATTCAGCACTGTGTTGCTGGAGCAAACACATCTGTCTAGGTTGCTTGTGTCTAGCAGGATGACATGACACGCATTCAGTGTCATGTATCATCACAGTTGGGATAAACTCTAAAGCTGAGAAAGATAAAAAACAGGAACTTTCCTGGATGATTCAGCTCGCCAGCTTACATTGAAATGGAGGACCATCTATGCTCTTTGCCCGCGAGACGAAGGGAAAAAAAATAGCCAAGAAAAGAAAAATAAATAACAACCGGGAGAAAATAAGAGTGTACATTGGTGGAGCATTTACCAGATGGAAGCAGCTGATGAGGAGAGGGACTTCAAAGCTAACGCGGAGGTTGCAGATTTCTGCTGGATAGGTGAGTTATTGCAATCTAACAGTGAAGTTTATTTTGGCGTTATGTTAAAAACAGGGCAGGGTATGGCAGGTCCAGTAACTACTTTATCCTCCCTTTTATGTTGGATCATTTACGGTTACTTACTATATAAAACGGCAGAACGGCTAATTTGTTAGTTAGCCTACAGTTTTCCCTCATGTTTCATATTTTTTTTCAGCTGGTTTGTCAACAGAATGGGGTAGTTGTCCTGCTTCTAGTCAGACACAATAGACCAAAGTAACATCAGTTTCTCGGCGTGATTTAATCACCAGAACTGCAGAATTCTAACGCAAAAATATCTCTCAGGTAATAATTATTTTCTATCAATATGTCGCCCACCTCCATGGATAAATCAGCTAAAATACATGTTATCAAATACAGAGTAATGTTACAGCAGCGCCGACAGTCCACTGCCCCTTCTTTTACTCTCTCTTTCTCTCTTCATCAGATGATCTCTGAGTCTGCAAGTCACAAAAAACGATTTCATACGATAACATTAGCTATTAGCAGTAGCTTGGTACTAAATACATGGCGGGCACCCTTGTAACTTATTGGCATAAAAAAAATAAAATTTATGTATCGTTCTGTTCCTCATCACCTGATGGGACACTCGAACTTCACATTTATGAATCTCTGCGGCTTTTGTAGTCGTAATAACGCTCTTCAACGGTGAGTCTCCAGTAGAGCACTACTCGGTTGCTTGTAATATGTTAGCGCACCACTAGATGGGAGTAATTTTTACCCTTAATTTTTACCTTTAAGCTTAAACAGCTGCAAACTTTAAACTAAGCTGACCACTGCTGACTCTATAATGTCTGTTGAAATTATATTATGTTAGCACTTACATGACCGTGTTGATTCCTGAGAGCTGCTGGAACATCTGAAGACCACAGCCCACCAGGAGAGCTCGCCGGGTTGGAGAGTAGGTCAGCATCCGCCAAATCACAGGACCATCTGGAGACACATGGGAAGACATGGCAGAAGTTAATTTTAAACTCAGCACGGCTCTGCTCCAAAAGCTTGAATAGAGTTTACTTGCAAAATAAGTCACCCCGGATGAGAGAAAAGAAGACCCCGGCTGCTATATAAATGAAGCCGATAGGAACGTATTTATAAGCCCATGACTCAAGCTCTACTTTAGTTCACTTAACATGTCTGCCATAAAAAAATAATGAAATCAACTTCAAACCTTTTTAATTTAATTTGTTTCAGCATAAAACAGGACATGTCAAAGACCCACTGTGCATAACAGCATGTTGTTTGCTGGAAATGGAATTTTTAAAACCTAATTTATCCATATTTCCTATTAGCAATTACATTAAAATGGATAAAAAATAAATATTTCCTCAGAATTGACGGAGTCAGTCAGAAAACATGGTCATGTTAATTTATAATATACAAATGTGTAAAAATTATTAAATGTGATATAAGTGGCTCATTCTTGTTCTGGTTTCAGTTTTTTGTTTTTTTTTGTAATTTAATAACTGATGCGTTCAGTCAGATATTTTTTTGTTGTACCAAGCTAAACTTTAAATAAAGACAGCAAAAGTGACATATCTTTACAAGTCATGTTTTTTTTTTTTTTACTTCTCCAGCGCATTCAACACCATCAGACTGGTTCTACTGGGTGAGAAGATGACAGTGTTACAGGTAGAAAATGATTTAAAAGGCCGGTCATGTTGTTGGGGTGCACAACATGCTGGACAACCTCAAGAGCACGTTCAGCAACAGACTCATTCCACCTCACTGCCGTCCAGAATGCTGAAGGAAATCCTTCATTTAAACTCCATAACTCTCCACTGAACCAGAAATCCAAGCCATAACCAATTGCAAATGTTGTAAATACTGTAAATATTTATCTCTTTCTTAATGTCAATTTTTGAATTATTTATAGTTTGATATTCTTTATTTTTCTTATTTTATTATGTTTGATTTTTTTTTTACTATTCTAATTTCACTTGGACTCTTATTACATAAATAAGTAATTGTAAAGGTTAATAAGTTGCTCAGCTGACTTAGGTTATTCTTATTTGATGTGTGAAGGCTTGTTTTGTTTTTAACATGCATGAACTGAAATATGCTTAAATGTCTTAATCATGTAAAGAATTTTGTGTTGCCTTTGGCATGAAAAGTGCTTTATAAATAAAGTTTGATTCAATCTGATTTGAAGCAGTAAAGCATCCTTGTAAAGTATCTTTGTTTTTCCTTCGTCATTGAACAAGAAAACTGAACTTTTTAAAAGCTGTTTTGTTTAAAATTTTTAGACTTTTTTCTAATGCTGTATTTTGGATCATCAAAAGATTTATTGACAAATCTTTATCTTAAAAGTTGATGATAAATTTATTGCCAACTACTGACCATGTGTTGCTGAGAAATCAATTTTTACTTAATTCCCATAACTAGAGAATAATTTATCAAGGCCAATGAGTAATGCCGCTCTTACAGTGAGGGACCTTCATTTTATGCCTTGGTGGCAAACATTAGAACTACTCGAATTTTCTTAGACGAAGCCCTGAAGCTTTATGTTGGAACACTCACGACTTTAACCTTTAACTTCCTTGAGACAAGAAAATAAGTTTCTTTGAGGATCAGCACAATAGAGATCATGCAATTTCTCCGTTTCAAATAGTTCCTGTCTCAGTGTGGGATGCAATGAATGCTGAATTTGGCTTTGGCTCAGCAACAGAGCCAGACTGTTATCTCCAACACACACAGACGAGCGGTTCCTCTGGGAAGAGATGTCTTAATAAGAGGAGAGAGTGGCTGGACAAGCATGAAGCTCTGGGATAAAGAGGAAGACACACAAAGCACTGAAGCAAACAATACCCCACCACCACCACCACTCTCCCCTCCTATACACACACACACACAATGAAAAACACAGGTAATGCCGAGATACACAAGTTAATGTTCAAACACCATTATACAGACATATAAACAAGGATGCACATATGAGATGACACACAATCTGATTATTTGGGAGCAGCTGTGAGTGGGAAGACTCTGGACCAGTAAACATTTTTTTTAACTGTTTGACAAGCAGAGCAGATTTTGTAAAGGAGGTCCTTGCTGACACGCAGCAGAGCCTTCCTTTGGTTGGCCCGTCACACTGCCTTAGGGACATGATAATCAACTTTTGTCCCCCTCCAGTAGGAGCCACTTTTCATTTACAGTAATTTTATAAAGACACTGTAGAGCAGTCCAAAATCTAACTTTTTAGCTAGGTTTTGCAAAAGATTTTAAACTTTGTCTCTCATTCACCCATTTCATCAACAAGGACAAAGGAAGTGAACCACCTCTTTTTAATTACTGGGGCAAAATAGAACCAGCAGACACTTGAGAGTATGATAGTAGTGAAGCTCAATTTCTGAGTGATCTGGTACAGGTCCAAACTAAATCTCATCTAAATCACATCCTCACACTTAGTTTATGTACATTCTACAACAATAAAAGTGTTGTTCAACAATAATGATTTAAGTAAATTCCAAAGTGTTTAGATGGTACAAATAAAACATCAACTAACAGGTCACTTTGTCCACCTGTTCAGTTACTTGTAAATACAAATATCTAATCAGCCAATCACATGGCAGGAACTCTATTCTTCTAGACATGTAGATATGGTCAAGGTGACTTGCTGAAGTTCAAACTGAGCATCAGAATGGGGAAAAAAGCGAATTTCAATTACTTTGAAAAAGAAGAAGAGGAATAAAGAGTTTTATGGCTGTCTTTCAAAGAACACTGGCAGACATCAAATCGCAGGACTTCCAATTATGGATTCCCATATTGATTTGTAAATTGTCTTTGTACATCAGTAAAATGTGTTTCTATCATTGGGTCAGTACATGGTCAAAAGTATAGCGAAGGAAAAGAGGAATTGAACAATGTCCAATTAAAAAAAAGGGTCATGCTCTTGGGGGCTTTCTGGAGAATTGGGGTGCCTAGTGCTGCTAGCAGCTTACCATCCAGGGGAAAAGTTCGCTTCTCTCTGGACTTACATCCCCAGACCCCTCTTCTTACTCGCTCTCTCATGAGCGGGGAGGGTGAGGGCAATGGGGACCTCTCACACCCCGCCGCCGGGGGTGGGCAGGGGAAGGTGGTTGCCCAGGGGGCTGGGACCTGGGCTGCTGGTCCTGGGGGATGCCAGGCCGCATCTGGGTGGGAGGTGTAGGGGAGTGGCTGGGGGTGGCGGTGGAGACTAGATTTGGGGTGCGCCGCCCTCCTGTCCGCCGGGGACGTCTCCCCAAGGGAATGGTAGAAGGGAGGGGGAGGTGCTGGGGGAGTGAGATTGGGATTTTTTTTTGCTGTGTGTATGTTTAAACTGTGTGTGTGTGTGTGGGGGGGGGGGGGGTTGCGTATGTGCTAGGATGAGTGGGAGTGTGCAAGG
>JBAMHW010000026.1:12633980-12659813 GCA_037177495.1 Rhadinocentrus ornatus | reverse complement strand
CTTTCACTGTTTTGAGACACAACCATTACTGTGCTGGTTAATTACACTTACAGGCTCACTCTGTACTCTGGGCCCCGAGGCCAAAACTTATTTAAGCAGGCATGTTATAACTGACCATGGCATCTTAGGGTGAGTCGCATATTCTTTGCTGTCATTGCTTGTGAAAACCCAGGAGAATATGGTCAAATGTCAAAGGAGCTTTAATTCCCATTAACATGTGCTCTATATGAACCAGATAAGTGAAATGTTTGCTGTCATCTTTGCCATTAAAAAAACTCTTTTTGTTAATTCTCAATGGTGACTTGTGGTGCTAATTCAAAGCTGGAAAAACTGCAAAAAAGGCACCGAAATACACCCATCTTAAAATCAAGCAATTAGAGGAGTTAGATTTCCCTAATTCCCATCTGAAGGAGGCATGAAAGACGTGACATTAAATATGCCTGAGACATGACCTTTTGTAAAGGATAACATTCAAAAATCAAAATATTTAATTTTGTCTTATTTAATCCAATCAACCTACAAAAAACAAAACATATGAAAATGTAAAAAAAAATCCTAGTAGTGTTATGTTTGAAAACCCACATCCTGATTTGTTGAGATAAGTGGCTTATCTCCGCATTTAATCTTTTTTTACTCACAATAATTCTGTTACTAGAATCATCCAAACGCAGCAAACTATGCTTAGACCTTTAAGCTGCTCAACATTTATCCAACTCTGTGCTTAACTTTTTAGCTTACCTGTTATTTCTGCTGTAAAGATAAGCAAACCCAAAGGTCCTCAGTGGGTATTAAGTGGATAGATTTTCCAGGACAAAGTAATGACCACTGTGACCACTTACGGGTGCTTGCTAATACTTTGTCTATCAATGAAACTTCTCAGCTGAATAGTCAGATTATAATTTAACAGCTATAAAACACTGAAAGACATGAACATTGAGTTCATTCTGGGGTTTGAACAAGAGGCTGAAAACAGAAAGAGTGGATGGAAAGCAATTACTGAAGTATACAGAAAGATAATTCCCTAATCTCCCCTCTTTGCTTTCATCAGGAGAAGCTTGATTTTCTTTGCATCCTCTACTAATGCAGCCTTAACAATAAATTCCCAGAAGGGACTTTGGTTCCATTTCACTGCTACCCCCCCATAAGCTCATTACTGTTCAAAGAGATGGTAACTTGGGCAAAAATGTGCTATCTTTAACCAATACATTTATTCATATTATCCTTGTGGACATATTTGTCAGGAAAGTAAATTTATTCTAAAGTAGATTAGCAGAGAAGACAAAGCCTCAAGCATGTTTAGATTCAATTAAGTGCTATTTGAGAGCCGAGCAGTGAACTCAGCTTACATCAATTAACAGTGAAGCTTGAATGTGAGCTGACTGTTACTCGCTTGAAAACCAGCTGAACTTCAATCAAATGGTTATTCACACTTTTTATTCTGCAGAGGTTTAATATAAAACGTCGACTTCACATGCAGGAGTCACACCTCTGTGTAAAGTATGGAAGAAAAATACTGTTCTGTGATTCCAAACTGTTTTTCCTTTTGTGTGAAGTATTGATCTCATTTTTACATTCCTCATGGACTTAACCAGGCACTGAACTGAAGTAGTATTATAAAATGTTCAAATACTCTGAATTATTAATGAGTCAGTGGGAATAAGGGCTGTAAAAGAGATAGACACTTCTGAGACTCATCAGGTGTGTGTTTGTGCCTGTGTGTTCTTATTAATGAGCAGTGATAATAGGGAAAAATAAATTATTTAGAAGCAGGAACACAAATACAGTGCTCTTTTACTGATAGCAAACACATTGTGCTATTCAATTACCTGGAAACAGTTATAAGTCCAGCAAAATGGCAGGCAGAAAAGATTGCACTGCAAAAATAATTGCTTTTAAACTGATATGAATTTGAAAAAGGGCTTTTTGAAAAATTACAATAATTTTTCAACTGATTTTTGTATAAAAAAGCAGATTTTCTGCTAAAGCCATATTCTTTTAAACATATTAATCTTTATTACATGCTGCACCTTTTTGTCAAGATGCCCAGTGTAAGGAATTGACATGCTCTGAATTGATGTAGAAAGTGCTTGACTACATTAATACATTTGAATAAAGCAGATTTAATAAAGCATTTTTGTCCATGATAACCATGATAAAGATGTTTGATGGTACATGTACAGATTAAAAAAATATGAGATATTTGTCACGGTTTGTGGAGGAAGTGGACCCAAATGTAGGCTGAAGACACAGGAGGCTGAAAGTTGTAAGAACAAGAGTTTAATGAAAACGACAAGGTTGGAAAACAGAAACATGGACGCCACGGGGGAACAATGGATGATCTGGCAAAGAGTAACTAAAACCAAGGGGTACATAAACTGTGGTCAACTAAGGAGGAGCAGCTAAAGAAAACTAAACCAGGTGTGCTAATAAACAGGAAGTAAAACAGAATGTAAAACACAACGGGATAAACTACAAATTAAAAACAAGAAAAGAGACCCAGAGACAACCAGGAAGAACCATTAAGATGGATGAGTGGAACCATATGCACAAAAACGACATCCCATAATCCACTGAACAGGTGATCTTGAACAGTTCAGGTGAGGTCTGCACCAGTGGCAGAAATAGGGGGGCCACAATCTTTTTATTCTTTGTCTGTATCAGTTTGGATTAAGAGACTCAGACCACAAGTTGTCAATTTCAACTCCACAAGCTAAAATACATTTTTTTTTAAATTTATTAACCCTTTGACCACAGCTCATGATTGAGACTGCAACTGGCACGAGTCTGGATTAACCACAGCTTTTATCCATGAAAGCTGACAAGGTTTCTTTTTACAACAACATTTCAAGCCTGAGTAACATATTTAATTCACTTTAGCTTTATTTATATAGCACCAATTTACAACAAAGTCGTCTCCACTTGGTTTTAAAAATACAGCTACAGTTTAATTCTAATTTATTGTAATGTAACTATAATCAAATCAAATTGATTTTATAATCCACATTGATTCAGTTTATAATATTTAGCTGTATGTTAAGAAAATTTCACCCAAAAAAAAGCTATTTTTGACATCAAGAGAATTTTCCCTCCTATGGTTGACTGAACACTAAAATAAAATTAATAAACATCCACCCTTCTCCACCTATTATAAGTAAGTTATTTTTCATCTGTTATACATCGACTTTGCTAGCTTTGGAATAAATAGTTTTTTCAGTGGCTCTGTGGTGTAACAATGCCACGTAACTGCTGAAACAATGATCTGTTGTGATGTTGCCACCATCACTCAGTGTCCCGACATGCCCTTTGTTTTTCTAAATCTACGTCTGAGTCTGGTCAGCCTTGCTTGGAAGAAGAATTGTTATGAACAAGCTTTTCAAAGAAATCAATGCGTTCAATAGAATCCACTATGAAGTTTCTTATGAAGACTGGCAACAGAGAGAATTGGCCTGAAATGCAGCCACAATATTGCCTCTCCATCATAATTGCTGCCCAAACACCTTTATTTTCCACTTCACTTTCTCTTTGTCTCCCACCTCGCCTCCGCTCTTCACTCCACTGTCAGAGTGGACAGCTTTTAGAGTTTGTCGATTTGGGGCTGACACACATCATTATCACAGCAGGAAGAAGTAGGACCTTAGGGTCTCTGTATGTCCTTCCTCCAACATCAGCTTGGTGAACAAAAATATAATGGAGTATAAAATGCATGTTTTGATTAAGGCCAAAATCTAATTTCATCTATGCTAAAAAAGAAAATAAAGACATGTTTTGCTTGTAATAAAACAGCAAATATTTTCTTGCCACACACAAGGGTGCTGTTCCAACACCCAAAGGAAAAGAAAAATAGCTTTTATATAACATAAGGTGTTTTGGATGGATATAAATTATAAAGAAGTGTCTGTGCCACTGCTGCTTTTTGTGTAATAATTCTAATATAGTTTTCAGCTTTTTGAAAACTGGGCATCGTGCTACGCTGTGTGCATGTGAGTGCAAGAAAGATCAGGTCCTGGTGGGAATAAAATGTGAGGGTTACACTTTCTATTATGGCTGTTTAAGCCTAAGGTGAGACGAGAAGGGGAATTGAGAAATGTTGTTTCTATGGTAACCAGAGTGCTTCAGTTTTAGCAGGTTACAGCCACAAAAAACAATCACACACATCAAGGTTACACTCATACGCCTTTGCAGGAGCCAGAGGTGAAGCAAGCCACCAAAAGACAATCCAAAGGCCAGTCCTAGTCAAAAAAGGTTAATTGTGCTTTTAATTTAAGCATTTTATCCCTTTTAGACTATTTTGGCTTTTCTTTTTACTGTGCAAATCACTTTTGCTGTTTTAAATGTGGTTTATAAATAAAGTGGTGTGGTATGGTAATTGTGAGGTTCACAGAGTGAAGTGGTAGAGCAACATCATCATCAAAGGATCAAAAGAAAAAATAAATAAATTAATACTTACTATTTTTCTGCCTCGTTCTCAAACTCTTTAATGTTTGAATTATTTAGGTATGAAATGCAAGTCACATCACATTGTGAGCAAATCATACTTTATTCCTGTATTTTTTTATCTATTGTGTTGAAGAAGGAATCACAGCATTTTCACAGCAGTTTAAAGAAAAAAACAATTTCTTCAGTAACATAAAGTTAGCACTTCTTTGGAAAAAAAAGGAAAAGATTGAAGAGAGAGAAAAAAACAATATGGAGAAGCTGGTAGCTGAAGATACAGACAATAAGGTCCACTTCAGTAAAATTGGCAAGATTTAACAACACAATTTTAGTTAAGATTGCAGAAATCCAGCCACACTGTTGCCAAGTATGACAGCAAATAGGCTGTAATTTTTACAATAAGCTTTATTCTATGGCTCAGATTTACTAACAGTCACCTTTGCTGTAATTGACATAAACAGGCAGTCTTCGTGCTACTAAAAGTACGTTACTTTTTTGTTTTGTTCCCTAGTAGTAGCTTTGTAGTCGTAGCAAGAAGAGCTAACAAAATGCTGACATTTAACATTAAATCATTAATGAGCTACTGATGATTACTAAGCTTCCTGGCAGGTTAACAAAGAAACTATACTTTTTAAAAAAAATAAGTGAACATTTTCCAACACACTGTACGGAAATCTTATCAGGACTTACTTTTAGGGCTCATTTATGCTTAACACAAAATAATCATCAGATGGAGCCTTCTGTTCATCCTTTCATTTTGTGCATATTTCAGTCCATAACAAAGGGCATGGAGCAGTACCAGTGGAAACCATGGAGGCAGCATTAAGTAACAAAATCAGAAAGTAGAAGCTGTAATGTATTTAATGGCTGCACTAACCGTCACCTTCACCTTTGCTGTCTCTTTTTAATGTCTCTTTCTGAGAATGTGTATTATCATGATCTTCTTCACTATAGTCACATTTGTTACTGCTCGAGGCTTCATCAAATGAACCAGGCAGAGTTTCTGAATCCACTCCATTTAATGGGGTTGAGCTCGGGCAACCGCAACAATCATGGGAACAGGCAAACAGGATTACAAGGCCGTATTCAGATGGCTTTATATTTGTATGTATATATGTATGGTTCTGAAACGACAAGCAAATAAAATATATATTCAGTTATTATGTACCCGTATTAACATTCTTCTAATAGTGACAAGAAACCAACTTCAGTGCAGGTTAGTTCTATTCTGTGAATTAGCTTTAGCTTAGTAGCTTTAATGTAGCTGTTTGTTTAGCAAAAGCACTTGACACGGCAATTAACATCTGCTTATAAAATAAACTGTATCATTTAACCCACTCTGACAGGCATAGTGACTAAACAACAACAAATAATAATGCTTTCAACATAAACAACATGTGCAACAAACTTACTGTAGCTCAAGCACGCATACAACGTTTCTCTTTTCCAACAACAACACGCCCTCTAGTGGGAATTCAGAACAATAGATTTTTATAAATAAAGAGTAATTTCAAGACACTTGTGCATCCACACAAAATCACAGCATAAATGAGACCACAGATGGTGCAACTACTTTTTATTTATTTAGTTTTGCCAAGCTACAAACTTTGAAACGTTGTGATCTGTTGATTTTTGATTCAAGGTTTTGTAGTCCTGTCATGTTTTGTTCTGTTGCTGGACTTCTGTGCTCGTCATGGACTGTCCATAACGAACACCTTGTTCAGGCATAAGAGTGTCGACATGTGCACCTGGCACCAGGACACTCCAGGCCACAGTTCAATGATGTCCTGGACACTCGGGTGAAGAGAGGGGCGGAGCTGTCAACTGATCACCACCTGGTGGTGAGTTGGCTCAGATGGTGGGTGAGGATGCCGGTCAGGCCTGGCAGACCCAAGTGTGTTGTAAGGGTCTGCTGGGAACATCTGGCGGAGTCCCCTGTCAGAAAGAGTTGCAACTCCTATCTCGGCAGAGCTTCAACCATGTCCCGGGTGAGGCGGGGGACATTGAGTCCGAGTGGGCTGAGTTTTGTGCCTCTATTGTCGAGGGGGCCAGCCGCAGCTGTGGCTAGCAGTAAGGGATCCGTTTAAGCTGAAGAAGGAGTCCTATCAGGCCTTTTTGGCCTGTGGGACTCAAGAGATAGCTGATGGGTATCGGCGGGCTAAGCGGAGCGCCGCTTTGGCGGTGGCTAAGGCAAAAACCCAGGCATGGGAGGAGTTTGGAGAGGCCATGGAGAATGACTTCCGGATGGCTTCAAGGAGATTCTGGTCCACCATCCGGCGGCTTAGGAGGGGAAAGCAGTGCTCCGTCAACACTGTCTACAGTGGGGATGGGGGGCTGCTGACCTCGATTCGGGACATTGTGAGGCGGTGGAGGGAATACTTCGAAGACCTTCTTAATCTCACCAACACATCTTTTGATGAGGAAGCAGAGTCTGGGGACCCTGGTGTTGGCTCTTCCATCTCTGGGGCTGAGGTCACTGAGGTGGTTAAAAAGCTCCTCAGTGGCAGGGTGGATGAGATCCGCCCCCGGGGCCCTGCCACTGGATGAGTTCCTTAGGCTCTGGATGCTGTAGGACTGTCTTGGCTGACATGGCTCTACAGCCTCGCGTGGACATCGGGGACAGTTCCCCTGGACAGGCAGACTAGGGTGGTTGCCCCCCTTTTCAAAAAGGGGGCCCGGAGGGTGTGCTCCAACTACAGGGGGATCACACTCCTCAGCCTCCCTGGTAAGGTCTATTCAGGGGTGCTCGAGAAGAGGGTCCGTCGGATAGTCGAACCTCGGATTGAGTAGGAGCAGTATGGTTTTCGTCCCGGTTGTGGAACAGTGGACCAGCTTTGAGGGGGCATGAGAGTTTGCTCAACCAGTCTAAATGTGCTTTGTGGACTTGGAGAAGGCATTTGACCGTGTCCCCCTGGGACTCCTGTGTACTCTGGGAGTATGGAGTGCTGGACCCACTTGTTTGAGCTGTCCGGTCCCTGTACGACTGGTATCAGAGCTGGGTCCACATTGCCCGCAGTAAATCTGAATCATTTCAGGTGAGGGTTTGGACTCCGCCAAGGCTGCCCTTTGTCACCAATTCTGTTCATAACTTTTATAGAAAGAATTTCTAGGTGCAACCAACGTGTTGAGGGGATCTGGTTTAGTGGCCTCAGGATTGGGTCTCTGCTCTTTGCGGATGATGTTGTTCTGTTGGCTTTATCGGTCCGTGATCTTCAGCTCTCACTGGAGCGATTCAGAGCTGAGTGTGAAGTGGCTGGGATGAGATTCAGCACCTCCAAATCCGAGACCATGGTCCTCAGCCGGAAAAGGGTGGAGTGCTCTCTCCAGGTCTGCAATAAGGTCCTGCCCCAAGTGGAGGAGGTTACGTATCTCGGGGTCTTGTTTTCTCCGCAGGGTGGCGGACACTCCCTTAAGGATAGGGTGAGAAGCTCAGAGATCCGGGAGGGGCTCAGGATCTCTCGGCTGGCCCCGGGATCCCTCCGGATGAGCTGGTGAATGTGACCAGGGAGAGGAAAGTCTGGGTTTACCTGCTTAGGCAGCTGCCCCCGCGACCCGGCTCTGGATAAGCAGCAGAAAATTGATGGATGGATGGTTTTGTAGTCCTGTCATGTTTTGTTCTGTTGTCCTGTTATTTTTAGTTGAGATTTCCTCTTGCATAGTCTGTTATGCTCTCTGCTCCCTGTTTGTTTGTACACCTGGTTTAATTTGCTTCACCTGTACCTACCAGTTGGTTTCAGTTGTCCTGGTTCAGAACCTCGTGTTTCCCAGCCTTGTTTCCCTGGGGGGTATTAGCTGGTTTAAGGGAAAGCCGGGCTTATCTTGAGAAATTTACGATCCATCATCCATGGTTTATTTGAATGCCCACTGAATAACTATGGTAACTAGAACCAGAACCAGAACTAGCCTGCTCGGGGGAAGGCTAACGTTCAAGCTTAGCTGTGTCTCAAAGGTCTGATACAGACTCCCAAAAGAAAGTTCACCTGGTAGAATGTTGCGCTCCCGCCACCCATTCTTGTATAAAATTAACAAAAAAAAGAAAGAAAATAAAACACTTGTTATCATATCACTACTTTGACTGTTGAATAATCAACAAATCTCAGTGCAAATGTAACTAAAGATACGCAACTATACAAGTACTGAACATGAAATTAAATGAAAAAGAACACGGTATTCATTAAAACTAATACCTTATTACAACCCCTCCCCAATTTCACAAACACCCAACCTACACTGCCTCTGGTTGGCCAACAGTAAAACTGGAATCACCTGAGCCCTGTCCATACAGTCCGAGGGTATTGTAGGAGCGCAACAGCGAAGAGAGAGGGAGAGATAGAGCGAGATAGAGAAAGCTACTCTAAAGAGATAGACGGAGAAAGATGTAGAGACAGAGTTCCTTTTTGGTAACCATGGCTTGGCCTTTTATTAATGACCTACAGAGGGCGCACGCTTAATTCAAAGGGCATTCAGGCCACCAGCCCCACGGGTTTTCAGGGGGAGGACCCTCACCAGTAGCAGTGGCCTTTGACGTTGTCTTGGTAGCTACAGTGCAACATATTTATAGCTTAACACACGTTTTGAACAGATACATTTCTTCAAAGGCTACCTACCACTCTGAAAGAGTTCTTGTACTTTATTTTCACCTGCTGCCAGGTACACTTTGGCTGTTAAGATTGCTTCTGTTGAGCTGTAACAGTGCTGAATTAATGTAGGTCGTACACACAGATGCATGCACGCACACACGATTATTTATTCACAAATTATGATGATGCATATTGATTATTGGGTTATTAATAAATTGAGCAGGGCCAGTACATCCTATACAGAGACAATTCTTTATGAAAATAGATTTATAACACAAAAGGGGACCATCATTGACTAGGACAGTGGAATCAACATGTAACAAATGACAGCAGTGACGTGCGGTCAGGAGAGGCAGTGGCGAGCTCCCGTTTCTGTTCCTCAGCATATCGCCAATATGAACTTAACAGAAATATTTGTTATACACCATGACTCTCTACAGTCTGTCTAATGTCTTTAATGAATGTGTGAGAGAATTATTCCTGCTAAAAGTACAATAAAGTGCAGAGGAAAGTCAAAACGTGAGGTAGGCAGTACTTTGCCTCACCTTAAGGGGGCATAGTTGCATGCTGTTGGATGAATACTGAAATAAAGATGCTCTTTTCAGTTCTTACAATAATAAATCAGACTCCAGATGAGTTAGTGCCTCACCAGCCATGAACCCTACCATCTCCATCAGCATTCTTTGTTCAGCTGCAGAGAAAATGACAGGTCTTGGCTTGCTCTATTTTATGCCAGCTCCTCTTTTCCACCTTCAACTAGTCAGGGCTTCCTACGTTCCTCAGAACCTCCCACATAGCCAGGCTACATTTCTACAGTCTATCTGACTCCTGCTTCTGAGTCCTGCATTCGGGTCCACTTCCTACTTGACCAATGACATGAACAGGTTAAACCAGATAGAAAAAAATGGATAGTTAGATATCATTTTCATTGACATCAGAGGCAGCTGTTAATTACAAAAAGGAATAACTACCTTATAATGTCTGTCCACATTGCAAAGAAACCGTACCATGTGATTCTCAAAGGCCTTGGTGAGATAAGACTGTTCTTTACCTACTAAACACCAGCTGGTGTTGGCTGCTGAGATAACTATTTCTCCCATCTTTTCAAACCCTGAAGCTTTTCTTTTTTGTTTTAACAGGACATATTTAAAATATTTTTGCCCCAAAGAAATTTCACATATCAGAATAAGTTTTATTTGACTGATTGCAGTCCCGTGGAAGTTATGTGTCTATAGCATCTGAGGTTCACACTCACTTCCCATTGTTCTGCAGACTTTGATACAGAGCACAAGACTGCTTGGACATTTGGAGCTGATCCTAAACTTGCTATACCCAAGAGCCTCCCATTTCTGAAGGCAGATTTTATGCTTGCACGGCGTCTGCGTGCAGCCGGCTATGGCGTAGCTGACGCTGGTAAGTTTGCTCTAGCACTTGAGTGTAGGGGGTGCTTGTTGTTTTGGTGTCTGTTGCAGTTTCTCCTCCTAATCTAAAGGTGGCAGCAGGGACTGTATCGGCCGGTAAACTCACCAGGTCGGAGTTATTTTGATGGTTAACTTTAATACGGTAGGTATTTTCTGTTTTAAAATAACAATGGCGTCCAGTATGGTTCAGTGTCTTTATTAGTTTGTGGAAGAAAATGAATAAATAATTTGATCAGCCTCTCATCAACTTGATCCACTGGTTATTGTTTTTAGAAACGTTGGTTACCACACAAATTCAGCCACAAGATCCAGATATCCAGCAACACGTAATCTCAGACTGACAAATCACAAGGGAGAATCTACGTGTAACCGTCTGCGTAGCAGGGGTGCACGTCAGGTCTGGAAGAGGTGTGCGTCGAGCCTCTGCGGAGCTACCTAGAGCCTACGGCAGTCAGACGGACGCAGACGCAAGCATAAATCCGCATTGAGTCATTAAGGAGGTGTTTGTCACCTAACCATGACTAATTCTAGCCAAAGTTTGTTTGGGGCTTTTCATGTCTCAATTTGTTAGAGGAAAGCAGTTATGCAGGCTATATGTTGGTCCAGTGTGTTAACATTTAATGTAGTATTGCATGAAATGATGTGGTAAAGAGACAGGTCTTCATTTTGGATTAGGGGAGGGAAAAGGAAGATGGCTTGGACCAACATCGTGTCCAATGAATTTGGAAGACAGAATGAATCACACTGTTCTGTAGAGATGCAAAAATGTGTTAATGTGTCATGTTGCATTTGCTCTTTGTTTTGATTCCTCACAGTTAAATATGTGAAAAGTTCAGTCTGTTTCAAAAGCTAACCTTAAAAGCAAAGGATAACCTTGTCACAGCTCAGTTTTTCACTGTGTGACGTTATTATTATTATATATCAAAAGCTGCAATTTAATCAATTTAAACACTAATCAAGCTGTATTTGGTGCCCAACTAGATTATTTATCTTTGATAATGTAAAAGCAATAATTATAATCTTAATTAAGAAATTACTTTATTTAATCTGCTTTCATGTCAGTTAGCTGCTTCTTAATAAGAAGAAACTTTCATGTTTGCTGCTTTTTGATAACTGATCAGTGGATCAAACTATTTTGAAAAAACAGACTTTGCTTTAGAGATGGATGTTTAATATTGTAACTTATTTATTTATTTTTTTAATTTTTGTATGACGCTGAAAGAGAATATAGAAATTTTGAATTACACAACAATAATCCCCGTGTCATGTCCAATGACCCAAAAGACGTGTTTGTTGTATTTCTATGCAGCTCCCAGCCCCTTGCTTATAATTTCTTGTTTTGTTCTTACTTTTCTGTGTTCAGTTAAAAGCATATTTTTTGTAAAAAAGGTAAATTTTTGAGGGACCAAATTCAAATGCCATGTTCATTGACAGTATCTGAAATTATGGCCAAAGACTGAGACAAGTTAAGACAAAAGGAAATACTCATCAATATCACAACTGCTTTAAACTCAACCTTGATAAGTTATGACTAGTTCTTAAAGCTTTTAACTTTTCACCTCTCTTTTATGACTCCTTAATTTTTATAATTTCCTTTATTTAAACTTCCACAGCTCATCTGTCTGATTACTTACAATTTTCTACACTTAAATGTGATGTTTGATAAATGACTGTCCCAAATTGGTGTTACAAATTCTACTCAACATGTTTAATTTAGTCCCTTTCTGTATTTTTCAGTACTTTTCAAAAGTTGGTGAAACAATACAGATTGTCAGGATCCATACAGAGGCTTATCTTTTATTCCAGGCAGCACATTTATTATGTTTTCAGTAATTTGCCATAGTTGTGCTGCCAGTCCAACCCCATTGCCATCATTCTAACCAGAAGCAACAGAAAGACTAGCTTACTACGGAATATTGGCAACATCACAGCAGGAAAAAAACAACTCTAAACTATTGTTAAACCGTCTGCCACAGTAATTACAAATAAAGATTGGCCAAAATGGAGACAGTTTAAAGGGATGCAGCAAAATTCCTAAAAGTTGTAAATAACTTATTTTTCACACTGAATCAGTGTTAACCGCCGGCCACAATATATAACAAGCAGGCTGTGTGAGGTGGCCTCATGCTGCGTTTCTGCTGGTACGGAGTCACTGATGAAGACTGCAGAGTTAAAGTGACAGGGAGGAGAGACACTGAAATGAAAATGAAACTCACACTGAGTCCCACAAGAGGGACACTCCATTGCCTGTGCCTGCTTTTGCATATCAGTATGTGATTATTTGAGAGCATGTGTGTGATAAAACGGTCCTCTTCACTGCAGTCCATGGTGACCCATGGGATATATGGTTGCCATGCATTCCGGAGACATGTTGGTCCTGTTGTCAAGGTTGATTAGTTGCAGGATGAGTCCAATCTCCCTTCTTCTCCTCTCCTTTAGCCCATGTTTTTTTTTACTTATTTCTTTACTTGTTCATTTCATTCATTCTACTGTCTGTTTATCAACCTCATTGTTTTCATGCATTTATCCTAACAACTTGTCAAAACCCCTACAAATATCAGTTTTATGTTCAAGCACTCTAACAAATGTATTAGTGGAACAGCAGAGTATTTCATCCAGACTTTTACATACTTATATTAAGGAAAATTATAACAAATGCTAGACAAGCTTTAGGGTGTCTACCTCCACCCTGTTTAACAAATGAGATAAGCACTTGTATTATACAAGTACAAATTCCTCTCTTGATTCATAATACAATAGCAGCACAAAAAAATATGATAGTTTGCACATGTACTTTTAGGAACAATAGCACAGGAGAAGGATGAACAAATCAAAAATAGCACAACAAACTCATGCACACTAACTTACAAAAGGTTTGCAGACATTATTGCTAAACCTTTTTCAAGCACACTCATTGATTGGTCTCATCTACTGCTGGTCCCTTTGTGACCTCACAAATTATAACATGTTTTGCTTATAATGTCATTTGTAACTGACCACTTTTGGAAAGGATGACAATGTTTTTTCCTAAATTTTCCTACCTCTCTGCTTAAGATCTGGACATATACAGATGCTTCACCCTATTGAATGTTTAAATTACACAATGATGATCCATTAACAAAAACAAACGTTTGAAATCAAAGGGATTTTTTTTTTAGAGGATGTCTAATACAAAAGGGATTCTCCTACACTGAATATTGCATAAAATCTATCGCCCAGCACTTCAGAAGAGGACACATTTGCTCTTGCAAAAAAAGTGATGCACTAATCAGTTTTTCTATATAAAGAAGCACAACGTTATGATGATTAGATAACCAGACTGACTAAAGACAAAAGCTCCACCGACAGCAGTGTCAGGCTACATTTGTGATACCACATTACTGCTCACACTGTTCGATTAAATTGACAGGTGAGCACCATCGCCAAAAGATTCAAGGAAATGCAGCAGACAACTGAATGACTTATTGTTTCTTGAACAGGAAGGACTTCACACAGCAGGAGGAAAGCATGAACAGTCTAACTGAGGAGGATGTCAAAGTCACTGAAACAGAGGCTGCCGCCTTCAAAGCTGAAGGTCGTGACTGTCAGATGTGAGGTGTTAATAACACAAGCCAAGGAAATAACCATTGTCATTCTGCCTAGACTTCCACAGCCCTGTGAAGCTTGATTAGTGTATAAACAACATCAAATACCTTGAGAGGATCATACTGCAGATTAGGATATAAAACTGCTGAAGGAAAATTTTGATCGAGTTTTTTTTTTTTGCTTTGAGTCACTGATATAAAACCTCATGTAACTAAGTAGAGGTTCATTACGTGGACTAATCATTAATTATTGCACAGTTCGTCTATGCACGTTAAATTACAGTTGACACGTAGGAAAGAGATACAATCACACACAAAATGTTAAATTGTTTATTGGCTGAAATACTAATAACTGATTTTTGTCTTGACCTGTGGAAAACAACTACTAGTAGTCATAGACAGGAACATGATGTGTAAATGTTAAAGTGTTTTAAAGGTAATTAATAGTGTAATGTTTACTCACCGGACTCATGTTCCCTCCAGGGCAATCAGGCAAATGGCTTCCAGGTAGCCTGGACACCATTTTATGGTTTGGGAGAGACCATGAGATCGGGGAGTTAAAAACAGGATTGTTTGAATTGCTTTTGGGGTTTACTTTATTTTTGGGCTATTATATATTAGGGTGTGTAAATATTTTAGGATTTTGTAGGGAATAGTTTTAGCAGAAGAGGTTGTATTATAATTGAAGAAACACCTATTGGAAGTGGTTCAGTCCAATCAGCAGAAGAAGATAAATGGGGCTTGTTTGCTCATTTGGGGGTGGCTGCTGGTGGAGACTTGACTGCTCTACAACAGGAAGAAGTGTGTTCCTGTCTGGTAAATAAATACCTTTTTTATTGGATACTACGGTCATCGTGTCACTGTTTCCAGCCGCTCACACCTCCCAACACTCTGCTGTGTTAACTCTGTGTTCAAGTAGTAATATTTTTAGCCTTTAACCACATCTGTTCTTCTCATTGAAATGACTTCACAGCTGCTAAGATGCATCATAAACTCATATAATGGGGTATTTAAATATAATGGGATTTCAAATTGGATTAGTTGGGTTTTACAGGCCTGCAGTCAGAAAAATTTGAATGCTGAGTAAAAAATAATAAGCAATGAAGAGCACATAATTAAGTCTTTTCATGGAACAGTAACAATACTAAATGTGCTAATAGGTAAAGGAAGTAACACTGTTCATCTAAACCTGCATCACATGGATGATGTTTTGTCTGATGCCCACCTACCTAAACATTTCTGCAGACCCCTGTTGTATTGTCTGCAAGCACACTCGATGCCATTTTTACAAGCCTTTTTATTCGTCACTTCAACAACATTAGCAAACAACACCCCCTAGGTACTGGCTGTATCAATACACCTTTAAGGCAACAACATTCCCCAGTAAGTTTGCCATTAACCCCACAAAAACAAAGGATTGTGAGATGTTAAGCCACTCATCTAACCAATCTAATTAAATACAATGGTATCTGTGGTAAATAAGACTTAAGGTGGATTTATACTTGCGCGGTGTCTGCGTTGCTCCGCGAACCTCTTCCAGACCTGATGTGCACACCCTGCTACGCAGACGGTTACACAGATGTACTCCTTTATAATTGGTCAATTTGGGATTACAAGTTTCTGGATTTCTGGATCTTCTTGCTAAATTTGTGTAGTAACCACAATTAAAAAAAAAAAAAAACACCCAGTGGATCAAGTTAATGAGAGGTTGATTGAATTATTTCTTCATTTTCTTCCACAAGCTAATAAAGACATTGAATCATACTGGACTCCATTGTTGTTTTACAACAGAAAATAGGTACCGGAACTGAAGTGAACCATCAAAAGAACTTCGACCTGGTATGTTTACCAGCCGATACCACCTCTGCTGCTATCTTCAGATTAGGAGGAGAAACTGACACCAAAACGACGCGTACCCTCTACGCTCTAGTGCTAGAGCAAACTCACTAACATTGGTTACTAGCTATGCTGTAACCGACTGCATGCAGATGCCACAGCAAGCGGCAACCTGCGCCAGGAAAATATGAAGCCTATGCTAAAGTGCAAAAAATTGCAGTTCATGTCTCATCCACCAGAGGCTGGCTACAAAACAGAGTAAATCCCCACACTCCCATGTTAAAAAAAAACAACGTCACAACAGAAATAAACATGTTTAAAGCCTGGTACAAAAAACATTTTAGGATTAATAGGTCAAGTTTACCTTCATGACAACTGTGATGGGGGTGAATTTTTTTCTAACTCATCCGTTTTGATATTATTTAATCTTGAAATTCGGCATAATTAGGGGCATGTCCTTTTGATTGAGAGGTATCCAATGTCCGCGGCAAGAAGGTAAGAGTGTAGCACAACCACATTTTTTAGCCGGCTAACAGCTTTAGCCCGCCTACCTCCGTTAGCTGGATAGCTACTGTTAGTCCTGGGTTAGCTTGGCTAGCTTTTAGCTACAAGAAGCTCGAAGTTTGATGGGTGTCAATCATCCACCTTCACAGTTTCCATCTCTTTGCCCATTATTGGATTTTCCGGGGACGACGAAACCCGTGACTCTGCCAAGATGGCAATGGTGGGAACTGCCCAATGAGCTTCAATTCAGCTCTTCAGTGACGTCACGGAGGCTCCGTCCACCTTTTATATACAGTCTATGTGCTGCACGAGTATAAATCCGCCATTATCCGCATACCCTTCCCCATAACCCACAAGACCCCCAAAATCTATTGCTATAGTCTCAGTGCCCAACACCTTAATAAGTTTGTTCTTTATGTAAAATACTCTGACTCATAATGTTTTGGTTCACCAATGTAGTTAAAAGTAACACATCAGAAGCAAATATTATTTAGTCATCTTTATTATTTACTTGCTTTGAATTAAATGCCAGCTAAATGTTAAAAAACATTGTTTACCACTTTGCGCCATCATGACTTCTTTTGATGACACCCTAAAAGTGTATGAAAACCAAAGAGATTAATTGTCTTCATTTTGAAAGTGAAATGTTTAATTATTACTGCTTGATAAATATATTCAGTAACTCAACAGCTCAATTACAGGGCTTTCTTTGTCATATTTTTTCTTTCATAATGTGCCAAATGTTTTTAGTGGATGACAAGCCCTAGGCCTCATTCATGAACACTGTTTAAGATACATATTGAAAATTTATGTTTACACAAGAGTAGAAAAAGGCACAAAATTATCAAATTTCTAAAAACTGTGTGCAAGCAGATCTCCAGGCGCTTATCCCTTTTTGTGCATGTCAGTCATATACTGACATCTAATCACACACATTTAACCATGTAAAGCATTTTACTGGTATAGAAATTAAGGCGCTTATAGATTAGGAAACCTCAGTGGTCTCTTCATTTTGCCTCTTCACAAATTCATCATAAGGTACCAGAGCATCTATCAGGCAACATTACACTACAGTGTTACTGTGTTATTTATATGTAAACAACAGTCAGACTGACAATTATCAGACAGACTTCACATTGCCATCCCTTCAGTGAGGCAACCACTATTGCTGTCCTCCACTGTTGGAGTGAAAAAAAACTCAGTGTGCCACGCACTCTGATCAAAGCGCCCTGAGTTTATTTGCCTTTAGTTGTATGACTTAGAGAGAGCCGCCCATACAATGTTTGTTAAAGGATTAAATTATACTTGCTATTAACTTTTTGTGTATCGCAATCAGCCAGGGCTGAAACACAATGAGTCTTGTCTGAATACTTTGGTGAGATACAACTGAAGGAAACAATAAAAAACAACGACTGACAGCTGAATCTCCTGCCTTCATGACAAGCTTTCAGGCCTCTCTTCCCCTCATTGCCCCATGCTCACCTCCTCCACCGTCCTTCTCCTCTTCCTCAATGCTGTTTTTTATGCTGTCGTACTCCTCGTCGATGTTCTGGTTGCCTCGGATCTGACTGAGCACGCGGCGAGCCTTCTGGGTCAGTCCACGCTGGATTAACCAGCGAGGGCTCTCTGGCAGAAAGAGGAATCCCACGAACTGCAGCACACCAGGAAGCACAGACAGACCCAACATGTATCTGTTGATGGAGAAAAGTAGAGACCACAATGAATGAGACAGAATCTGTGTTTATAAAAAATGTTCTTTTGCTGATCTATGTGACAGCAGAGTAGTTGCTTGCGTGTTATTGGTTATTAAAGAAGCATCCACTAAAAAATGACTCCTTTCAAACAAGGATGGTTAATGACAGTTTTTGTGCTAAATACCATCAGTGGGTCAGTGATGGATAAAAAATGTTTGTTTTTCCTCACAATTTACACGTCATTTTCTAAAGCACAATTTTGTAAATAAATAAATAAATAATAGGGATATGTAGAAATCTGTGGAAACCACTGACTATTTTCACTCAACACAGTCTCTGTGCTGCATCCAGAAATGTAACCAGAATCTATATTACACCAGGTAAAAGCCATATTTCAACTATGTATTGAGTTCTTTGGACACAAGCAACTCTCAGGTGGACGAAAACAGTGTACACATGTTCTGTGGTCAGATAAGTTTCAGATGTTTTAGAGGAAAAACTGATGTGTGGTTCATAATCAAATTATCTCGAGCAGCTGAAATTGTAAAATCTTTTGTTGCTTTTTGGATAATTAAAAAAAAAAAAGACATTCATGAATAGTGGACGTGCAGAAAGGAGCAGAATTCTGCTTAAGGCTGTATGTTACATGCATTGATATTACTGTTATGATTTTTCCAGAAGGCTTTAGAGCTGGTCAACAAGACTTAAGGAAGCAAATTGAAAATAAACTAAATTGGAAGTATATTGACATGATAACAGTATTATTTACCACACTGATATCAGAATAGCTTTACACAAACAATGTTACTGAGATAGTATTGTTTGAAGAAAAACAGACTTTCAGAGTTTAACATATTGTCATCAGGTTACTCTTAATGAAAACCATGTGTGGCATGAATATGAAAAATAAGGTAATAGAAGTAAGCTGAGAAAGGGAATTGGAAACTGTAATAATGACATACTGAAGGAAACAGAGGCTTTCATCTGCTGTGCAGGCAGCTACGTCAATCACTGAACATTTATATTCTGATCTCAATGAGAGTCTCAAAAAAGCGATTATCATGTATGAATCACACTAATCTAAGACTTTCTGAACAATTTCTGTCATAGCCATAAGAACCGCTGCTGAGGCAAATCTTTTCAAAAGGGACAATTCTCATCTCCAGCATGTACCTGCCCAATATTCAAACACCCTGGAGGCAGTAAAACTGCATTCACTATGACAACAGGATGAAAACACAAGTAAAATGTTAAGATGATAAAGAGAACAGAGGAGACAGGGGAGTTTGGTATCTTCTACATGCACCACACATCTGCTCTCAGTAAATGTTATGAGCTGCTCTGCGCTTGTGCTGACATTTTGAAAGAGCCTAAATATCTCTTTTTGGCATTTGATACGAGAAGAACCTAAAAAGAGGACACTGCTATGATATCTGATGATTTAACCATCAATAAAGGGAGAGAAATATCCCTGCTGCCTTTTGAAAAGTATAACTTGTAGTTCATTGGCTCATCTTTAACAATACATGAGTAACATTTGTACCTGAACATAATCTGAAGATCCACAACACAGAACCTATCCCACTTATATGGAAAAAGCTCTTTTCTTGCTGCTACATCATCACCTATGTATTAAACTAAATGTAGAAGCTGCTTGTTGTTTCATGTTCTGAGTTTGGTATTTGTAAGGCATTTCTGGTTGTCTGACCTCCATCCATCACGTTGCAGATAGCTGAAGGCGCCGTCAATGAGGCTGGCAGTGAACTGTCCCCCAGTGATGAAGAGCGTGTTAACGGTAACCAGCTGACCCCTGAGGTGGGGCGGAGAGGCCTCGGCAATGTACACCGGCACTGTCATAGAGGCAATACCTACGCAGTCAGAAACAGGGAGGAAAAGGTGACAACTCAGAGGGAATTATAATAAACATTGCAAATGGATGAACAAGCTTATCTGTGTATTCATTTATAGGCTTGTACAACAGAAGCAGCAAATGCAAGTACTTTTTTGAGCAATAACCACAACAGTAACTCAATTTTAAACTGTGATGTTGGAGTTAGAGATCAGCTTGGACATTACCTTGACAAAAATTTGATTTATTACAGCTTTTTGACTAATATCTTTAGGGTTAGACTACTTTCTAAATTGAAATTGGACCTGATTTGACTACAGCAGAGGTTGTGATGGCCACATGTATAAATGAGAAAACCCAAGAAACCTTAACAAACAGTGCAGCTCAAAAGTGGGTCCTAATCTGGAAAGTATCCAGTCCCAAATACATGTACACACATCTATTGTATACACACTGATAAAGCCAGTCACATGCACACTTCTGTACAACCATAAACAGAGTCTGTGTTTGCTTGTGATATGTCTGACGAGCTGCCATGGAACTGACGCTCTCTGCCGCTTGCTCCTGATAGGCTCTATTAATAGTCTGCCACTGCTTCTTTTGCCTCTCCTCCCTTCCTCTCACTCCTGCCAACACCCTGCCCTAAACTGCCGCCATGACTACGTGGCTACCCGTTGCTATGGAGACCACTTGCTGAGGAAAAAGCTGTGCTGTCTCTAAGCGTGCACTGCACTGTGGTAGCCCTAGGAAGACAAATCAATAACTGAGAAGATTTTTTTTTTCTTTTCCTTGTCGGAGTGGGAAACACCATCATCAACATTTCAAAGCTCAGTTACAAATCCTTTCAGCTCAGAACATCAAAACACAGTCACTCAAGTGAAAGTCAAGGATCAATGCCCTTGTGGTCAGGTTTCTGCACAGCATTCAGTGTTTTTAGAGAAGACACCTTAAAACCATTTGCAAAACACTTTAACTTACTGTTACACCATTTCAGTCTACCCCTTATTCAAAAGGAGTCTTTGAGTGCACAAGTATATCCTAAGGATTCAGACCCAAGTAAATGGTTATCTTTGTTATGGCTAAAAATGATTACTGTCTGATGGTGGAAATCCGAGATTCGCTGCAGAAATCTAATCAAATGCTCTTTGGCATGAAGCCATGTCTGCTCAGGACGACATGCAAAACATCCACCCATGAGCTTCTAAAGGATGTAGCTGAAAGACTCATCTCTCCTAAAATATAATTAAGACTTGAATAACCAGTGAATGTTATTGTTTTGTCATGTATACATGGGTGTATTCTTGTGACATGTAACATCCAAGTTAATCAGTCATAATTGTCTCAGAATGTTGTTTTTGTAAACAAATTGCACTTGAATTCATAAGGACATGAGTGACTCACCTCACATTAACACAGGTATACTTATCAGGTTTCTGCTGCTGCTACAAAATCATTTTAGTATTTATTTATACACGTGAGATTAGCACCGCAGTATCTCTTCATGAATCACAAGACAATGAAATAGACGTTGCGTATTGCTGAGCAGCTGATTTATTTATCAGCCATGGGCGCAGGACTGATTATAATACTGTTAAGTGCCTGACTCTCAGTGTTGCTCAACCAAAGTGTTGGTCGGTTGTGGTGTATTGTCAACCTGGCCCTCATTCTAAATTTCTGACTGAATACGTAATTTATACACCATTTAAAAATGACATTGTTAATATTTGAAATTGCAGCTATTTAGAGGAAACACTGGCATGTAGGAATATGCGAGGAATGTAGAAACGATTATATTTCCCTCTATACTTTCATTCTGAAAGCGCAGCAGTTTGCAAGACAACCTTATGTTTGGCATTTAACAATATGAACAAGCAACCTATTTTATTATCTTTATTGGAAGACTTGTTGGACAGTGCAGTAGTAATTATATTTGTGTGATTTTTAATTTAAGCTACACTAAATGTGCACATTTACCCTCAGACATCTACACAGATTTTAGCGAACTTTAGCAAACAAAACCATTATCTGATTAAAAAGTGTTTGGAAGATATGGTGGCACCTGGTGTCAAAGTCAGGTGTCCCAACCTCTCATTCTCATTCTCAACCACTCAGTGATGGATATCGTTGAAGGCCTGAATAATATTTCACTTTTCTGTTTTGGGCTACAGTGTTAACATCAAAATGCAACAAAGTGAACTCTGAGGAAGAGAAATAGCTTATTGATATATTAGGGCTTTAAAAAAAATGTGTTAACAGTGGTAACTATGTAATTAATTCTGTTAATATTTTTAACGCAACTAACATGCGCGGCATGACAATCCGATACATCCGTCATTTCTTTGTTATTACGGTGGGAAATGGAGAGGCAAGATGGAAAAGATGAGCAGGGTGGTTCTATGGATGGATTTGAGAATAAATACAATTAATGATGCAACCCATGGTCGTCACCTCTGTGGAGAATGAGGCTCTTTTTTACACACACTCTTTTCCAGGTGAGAGGGTTCCACACCCCCAATTTTCCTGTATTTATTTATATTTTTTAGCTTATCCTGTGTTTTGCACATACGTGTCTGCTCTAGTGGCTGTATGGTAGTCTCTGATTGTGCAGCAGCTGCTTCTTCCCTTTCCTCTCATGTTGTTCGTAAATCATGATGACTGTCAGTGATCAGCTTTTCTCTCTTTTTGCGTGTGTTTGTCATTTAGCTGAGAAGGAGGTTCATGGTTCACATTGTCACATATTTACCCCAAAGGACCCTTCTTTCTTTGACACTTCAATGATTAAACGGAAAAGATGCTTTTAGCCAGATCATCAGTTTCATCAATTTCTTCATTAATGTTGACTGTTTTACTTTAGTCATCACATCTGGTGGTTTTATGACAAATATTTTCACAATGGTAATATGTGAATTCTGAATTATATTTATATGGTAGCGATGCTGCATTTACTGACCCTTGGATATCAGACGTTTACCCAAAGGAAGGTCAGTTAACACTAAATATTTGTAGCTTTGGCTCATTCTGTTGATACAATGCAGTAAAAATAGGCAAATTTCGAGCATAGTCGCAAATGGTGATTAATCATGATCAATTTGAAACCTGTGATTTATTTGATTCAAATTGTTAATCATTTGACAGCCCAAATATATATATATATATATATACATATATATATATATATATATGTATATATATACATATATATAGTTTGAAAGAACATTTATTTATTTTATTGCTAGTTTCGCCTCCGTTTCCCCCTGTTTATCCATGTTCCTTCACCCTTGAGTCACCAGTATATCTCCATCCAAGATCTGCCTGCTGTTGCAGACAGCCCATATGCCTGCTGGTGAGACAGTACAGCTGATGTTGATACATTTAGTGAGTAATGGATCATCTCTAGGTGGAGACAGGCAAAATATGTTAGGGCTCATTAAAACTAAGACATTACCAAATTACTGGCCAGTAAAAAGGTTAAACACATTTAAGTTTTTCTTCAGTTTATTGAGGAAATAAAAATTAAGTGTTTCTGGCTTGGAGTAACAGTACAGCTTCACAAACATTTTATGTTGACTGAGTTACAAGCTGCTGATATTTTTGCATGAGTTCTGTTTTTGTTTTAGCAGCAAAGAAAGAATAAAGTGTAATGGTGAGTCAAAAGCAAACAAAAGTTTTAGCAGGAAATCTTTTTTTTCCGACTTTCTTTCAGTGTTGCAGTTTTATCATAGGTTAAACCTAACAATGAGAATCACAAAATTGTGGATCACAATCCTAATTGTAAACTCTAGAGGCGGATTTATGCTCGAGCAGCATCTGTGTGCAGCCGGCTCCGGCGTAGCTGACGCTGGTGAGTTTGCTTTCGCACTCGAGCGGAGGGGGTAAGCGTCGTTTTGGTGTAGTGTTGCAGTTTCTCCTCCTAATCTGACACACGTGCATGCTCACAAATAAGCTGGTCTCTCTATCGACTTTCAACTAGATGTTGCTGATGTTTGTGTGTTGGTACGTCTCTCTACAGGTACGTTTGATGACTGTTTCATCATTTTCCTATTTTCTTTATATATCATGTGGTACTGTGGTAGTTTATATTGTTTTTGTGAATATCAATGTGATTTAGGTAGCCTAAAAAACTTTCATTTCCACATTTCAATTCTGTCCTTTTCTCTTTTTCTCTCTTCCTCTATCTTCATCTCAGGTTCGGCACTAACATATCAAGACTAAAGAAAATAAGATTATAATAAAAACAATAAAAATATTCCAAGCATCAAGGGCACCCATTTATATAACATGTCTCCCTTGATAGAGCAAATCTGTCCGGCAAAATATGGCACACAGACCACGGTTCTGTATGTTAGGACGCTGGACAGGACAAGGTAAAAAAAAAACAATCGCGTCGAGGTTCTGTGGAGCTATGCCGAGGCTACGGCGATGACAGGCACAGACACCGCACGAGCATAAATCCACCTTTAGTCGTCCCTGCTTTTCCAACTCTGGTTTTGAGCACAGTCATGTTAAAAGGTATGTGTCAGCATTCTTTAATTAATAACAATCATGAGATCATGGCAGTATATTTGTAGAAGAGAACTTAACCATAATCATAAAATTTCGATATGTATGGAAAGCTGTCCATCATGAGAAATTGCATCCTGCCACACACACACACACACACACACACACACACACACACACACACACACACTCACACACACACACACACACACACACACACAAAGCAATGATGTGAAAGCATACATTTAATAATCTTCTCAAAGCCACATTTACATCAATAAAGAACCTGTAAATGTGATGATTCGTGATTGTGTTTCTGCAGTAACTAAGTAATGGGCTGCAGGTGTAGTCTATTTGGGCTTTAAAAAAAGAGTCAAACTTAGGCAAACAGTTTTGACTGCTCTCTGCACCAAATTTAAAACAAACAATTATTATTGATAATTTATAGAGAGAAAGAAGAAGAAAATCTCAAAATCCAGTCCACAAGGGCCACTTATTGCAGGTTTTTATATGTTTCCCTGCTTCTAAAAAGTATGCAGAACTTGAGAAGAACAAGTGGTGGATCCATTTAATTTCAATCAGGTGTGTTGGAGAAGGGAAGAACCGAAAACTTAAAGGAATACTTGGGATCCCTGCTGTAGACACAATATTGTCCTTTTGGCTTTTTTTATAATCTAAGAGAATTGATTGGTAAGGGGTATTTAACTTCAGAACATGAAGAGTGAAACCCTGCTAACTCACTAATAAATTAAATTCATAGTGCAAGTATTTGGCTACTTCCTGTCTTTTACATACATGGAATTCCTGAATATATACAGAAATTTAAAAGTTGCAAATGCTACTTAGTTAACTGGAAACACAGTCAGGCTAACTAAGCTCAAGGAATAGTGAGAGTTCTGTGTTTTTTGGTCCTGACATACAGTATGCTGTGCTATTGGTACAAACTTAAAGACAAAATTTATAACTTTCTTGTTTTTGGACCTTTCGTTGTATTTTGGACCATTTACATAGTTGCAACTTTAACTAAAAAAGTGAAAACAAAACTTTATAAGTCACACCTACTGTTTTCTACATTAACAATAAACACTGCTGCTTTTCGACACATTTTCATTCAAGTAACACAAATATAAAACATAGATTAATATCACAAAATCATATTCTTCAGTTCTTCTCAAAGATCCAAGATGGCTGCCACTAAGCTCACCTGAGAGACTGGCCTTGATATAATCTAGCAGAAATCAAGTCAATCCATTCATAAATCTCATCTAGAGTGAAAATATCACTTTATATTGTCATTTACTATCATATTTTTGGAGAATTGAACTTCTAAATCAACCAGACTTGGAGAAATTTGACATTTGATCTGCCACACTGAGGATTCACCTCCTGAATTGTTTGGATCTAATATCAGCATATGTGGACTAAAACATG
>JBAMHW010000026.1:12612551-12623595 GCA_037177495.1 Rhadinocentrus ornatus | reverse complement strand
TAATAATAATAATAATAATAATAATAATAATAATAATAATAATAATAATAATAATAATAATAATAATAATAGAAATAAAAGCCTAGTAAACAAGGTTAGCTACAACAGACTGTTCGCCTTTCTCATATGCTCATATTTTCTCGAGAAGTGTTGACCCGGTTGAAATCACACAAAAATTGTTTGATTAAATGTTGCCTCATTAAATAAATAAAGTGTATATAATTATCAAAATATCATGAGGCTCTTTTGAAAATATTAGTCACTGTGCCGCAAATGAGATGTCCTCGATTTCATAGTTGAAATATGTTAATATACATTTCTGTACTAAGCTGCCATGTTACATGCTGTTGTCAATTAGCCAAAATGTATTCAGCATTTTCCTTCTGATTTCACTGTGGGTATGCTTTTTGTGGCATTTTCTCAATAATAAATGTAAATGATGGAGTCTAGGAGTTTCATCAGTACAAACCAGGGCAACTTCTAATATTCTATTTCCTTACACAACTGCTGTTATCGAATCACCACAAGGTGGCAGAGGAAAGTGGAAAGGAAAATGGACTGGACTTCGGCAGGCTACACAAACTGGAGTTCCTATCCCACGTCGGACTGCCAAATAATGAACATTAAACCATACATACACACACTCCAATATACAAAGGAAGTTGTTTCCAAAACAAGGCCTGATATTGAGCCTAAGTGAAATTAGGGTGTAATCAAAACCTGTTTTTGTGTTTAAATCTTTATGGAATAAGAAATATTCATCATTTATAGTTTTGCTGAATATTAAAAAGTTAATAATTTATTACACACTAGAATAAACCCTGATTAAATCCATATTTAGATTCCCTGGCTTTCCCGTAGGAATCCTGGTAATAACCTAAACACTATTGCTTTATTCACAAACACTCTGACACATTCAAAATGTGGTGTGTAACAGTTTTAGTTTCTGGTGTGAGTGCCAGGCTTGTGTTGATAACAAAATAGAAGAGAGACCACAACCAGTTTGAAAAGAAATAACAAAACTTTGCATTTCTAAATAAACAAATTCTTTAAACCAACTTATTAACCATGACTTCATACACTGAACAGAAAAAGAATCTCTAAGCACCAACTTAAATAATAAATAATAATCTATCCCCTGATGACAGACTGTCATATTGGTATGAAGCCTTTAGCTTTAATCACAAATTGACATGTTTGGAATGTTAAACTCTTGGTAGATGCAGAATGTATGCAAAAACCAATCCATCACTATAATCCCTTTCAAAATAATCCCCATCCTGGTTGTTCAGATAAGTATTTTCTTCATCAATCCAGAGGATTCCCTCTGCAGTTTGACTCTGGTCAACTGGATTCTGAGCTACAACCATTCTGACTCGGTTTATAACCAACCAGAAGATCCTGAATGTATTTTGGTCCTAAACCATTCAGTGCTTTGTAAACTAACAGCAGGACTTTGAAGTCAATTCTTTGAGAGACAAGAAGCCAGTGTAAAGATCTGAGGACTGGAGTTATATGATCCACTTTCTTGGTCTTAGTGAGGACTCGATCAGCAGCATTCTGGACTAACTGCAGCTGTCTGATGGACTTTTTAGGGAGACCTGTGAGGACAGCATTGCAGTAGTCCAGTCTACTAAAGACAAATGCATGGATAAGTTTTTCTAAATCCTGCTGAGCCATCAGTCCTTTAATTCTCGATATGTTTTTTAAGTGAGGCTGACTTCATAACTGTCTTAATATAACTGTTAAAATTCCGGTCTGAGTCCATGACAACTCCCAGATTTCTGGCTTGGTTGTTAGTTTTTAACTTTGCTGTTTGAAGCTGAGTACTGACTTTTAATCTTTCTTTCTCATCTCCAAATACTATTATTTCAGTTTTGTCTTAATTTAACTAAAGGAAGTTCTGGCACATCCAATCTTTAATTTGATCGATGAGCTTGGATCGGGCTGTAGTCTCCTGTGCATTGATGTGCATTTTCTGGTTTGCATACCAGTAGGCATGAACCCTCACAATAAACCAAGGCACTCCCGGTTGTTTTCACTTTATAAATAGCTGTTTCTAATTTGTTCAATCAAAGGCTTTGGAAGCATCAATAAAACACATGAGTACAGATGAGTATTTGGCATAAAACTTCAAGCTAGCCACGTTCAAATCTCAATCACAGCCCAAAATGACTCGCTGTCTCAATGAGTCCTCACACAATTTTCTTCTAAAGTCTCGATATTGTATCCTTTGCTGCCACTAAATGCAGGGATTGTAAGTTTTACCTTCCGTTTTCCCAGAATCCAAAGACGAAAAACAACAAAAAATAAAATTAAAAAGGTCTGTGGACGTTCAGGCAATTTTTTATTTTTTTAAAATTTTAAATCAAAATGGAAAAAAACTGAGTCGGGTTTCTGTTTTTCATTTACAATCAAAATGGGAAAAATAGAACCAATTTTCCTTTCCCATGCTGAGAATCTAACGATAAAAAACAAGAAAAACCAAATTAAAAAGCAGTCCGTTACTGGGATTTTGGCAATTCTTAGTTTTGTTTCTTTTTTTTCCTTCAGAATTGAACAATGAAGACATGTTAACAGGTGGCCTGGAAGTTAGAATAAATCTTTCAGCATAAAAGCCAAGATAAACATGGAATATTATGCAAGCACAATGGCAAATGCTAAATTATACATACATACATTGCTGAGTCGGCCCATATTAATCAACATTAATATGTCCTTTCAAGCAGACTGTGAACCTGAGGTAATAAAAAAAATTAGCCTAGTGGATAACAAGTAACCAGGATTACAACAGATTGTTCACCATTTCTGTAATCAAAGTGCTATGGACATTTAACCGCTGGGATTTTTATGTACTAATATGTGATATTATTGGTGGATGAGTCAATAAAATAATATTTAACTTACAGGCTCATATATTCTTGAGAAGTGTTTACCCAGTCGAGATCAAATCTATTGCAAACAGTGCAGTGCAAACTTACCTTATAGGTTGATTAAATGATTAAACAAAACCTCTCCATGATGACATTATATTTTCCCACATATACTTTTACTAGAAAAATGAACACGATACAGATGGGTTGAAAGTATTTATTGTAAATTTTTGTTTTTCACTATTTGAAAATGACTGAGGCGGGAGAAAGGAAACTGGCACAGTTGGAATTAAGAGCTCAGCGGGTACCTGAAGGAATCATAGATATAGAAAAGTCAATGTTGGGGGCTGAAGAGACATTCGTATTGCAGGAAAGTCAGATTTTGGCAGAAACAAGGAAAAACAGCAGCGGGTATTATGTGGGTGGAGTCAGGGAAGGTCTGGATCATAAGGAGTAGAGGAGCAATCTAGCACAAAAGATGATGAATCGTCTACCTCTGGTGGTTGTAGAGGTAGGTCTAACATGTCTATCTGTACTTAACAAACCACTGATCCAGGTCAAATACAGAAGATAAGGAGAAGGTTTGATGAAGCAGGCAGGTGCAATGAACACCTGGAACACCAGGAGGGCCAGATATAGGGTAGACGCCCGAAATTAAAGACAAATTCACAATCTGTAACAGATCTGGCTCTAGAGTTTTTGAGACCTTTTGAAAAAACCTGTGGGCAAGATGTCCAAACAGCAAGAGGAGGAGTTCAGCTCACATATGATATCGCCTAGATCTTTGCTGTTAATGGGATTGAAATGTGTCATGGTGTTTAAACTTGTTTTCAATGGACACAGCATGTTTCCTGAACCTGCTGTTGATGAACCAACTGCTTGCCTGATATTCTGGATTTTTTCTGTGAAGAATTTGGCAAACTCATTGCAGGCCTTGGTGGAGGTTTTACTGCCACCCAGGTTTTAGGTGCTACTGACACAGGAGGCTTTGTTAATCTGTTGACAATAGCGAATGAGGCCTGAGCATTATGATAGTTTTTGCTAATAATGTCAGAGAAATATGACTTCCTTGCATTCCTCAGTTGTAAATTATAAGAGTGAAGTTTATCTTTATAGATGTCATATTGAACCTGTAGATTTGTTTTTCTCCATCTGCGCTGGGTCGAGGACCGACGCCCACCGATCCAGGCACCACCAGTGACCTCACCCCCCGCCACGAGGCAAACCCAACTGCTGGCCCCCACAGCCCCCGACAGGGCCGGACCTAGAACCGCCCCCACTGCAGAGCAGCCCGGTCCTGCACCACGGGAAACCACCAAGAACCCGCAGCCACAAGCCACTCCCCGCCATTTTCCAACCCCCAAAGCTACGAGGTCACAGTCCTCCACCTACACTAAGTGATGGAGCCAATCACAGGGGACCAGAGGGAATGAAATTTAGCTAACTGTTTCTTTAAGGAGGCAGACATTGTCTCACTACTGATGTGGTCTACTAAAAGATTCCTAAATTGCTGAATACACAGATTATTTTTAGTTTTCCAGTTCACAAGGATAGTTCTTTTTTTGATGCATTATGTCCTGCATATCATGGGTGCAGAGTTAATTGCTATATTAATGTAACCCAAGTCATCAAGTAGACACAGTGTGGGGTTTTCAGGAATATTACCTTTAAACCACGTTGACATATCTTCACAAACCTGGCACCAAAACCTGTGAACGGGTGTGCAGGACCACAAGGCATGGAAATAGTTGTCAATCATGTTATCAGTGCAGTCTGAGCATATGTTTGATTGTGACAGACCCATCCTAAACATGCTTTGTCCTGTATAATGAATTCTATGCAGAATTTTGAATTGTATTAGTCGCATATTTGAATTCTTAGTCAATTTGAAGGTGTTTAAACATATCAGTGACCATTCATCTTGATTAAAGTTACTGGAAAAATCAGCCTTCTATTTTGAAGTTGGAAGAGAGATTGAGTCTTCTAGTTTAGATAATAGTCTACATGTTTTTCATAATAGCTTCGGGGTATGGAGGTTCAAGAATTCTGCCACCCTGATAGGTAGATGCAAGTTTAATTGATTAAAATTTTTGAGTGATTTTGAGTTTCTCCTGCAGTCCCCTCTCCCTCTTCCATAGTTAATCACCACACTTACTGAGCTATTATGTTTTAAATGACGTAGACTGCAATCTCCCCCACCCAGATAACAAATGCAAGATGCACCTAACTGTCCCTTCAGTTCAGAGCTGTAGAGATGTGAATCAGAATCAGTTTTATTGCCATTGTCAGTGAAAGTTTCAAAGACTAGGAATTTTTTTGGGTGCAATGGTGCAACATGGAACAGAGACTAGTAAGGGAAATATAACAAATGATAATGAAGACTTTAAAACAGTTTTTAAAATCTAACTTCACTAAAAAATACTCCTACAAAAAAACACAATCTACATGTAGCAACAAACAATAGCGTGGGATGGTAGATATTAATGTTAATGTCTAGCAGCAGGTGAGTGTGGGAGTGCAAATATGGCAGTGCAAACGGCAGATATTGATTGGTGTCCATGAGTCTGGTACTGAATAGCTGATTGTTCATGAGTCTGATACAAAGTAATTTAGTGTTCATGAGTCTGATGGCAGAGGGGAAGAAGCTGCCCATATGGCGGGAGGTTCTGGTCCAAATGGAAAGAGGGACAAACTGATCATGTCCAGGATGAGAAGAGTCAGCTGCGATCTGACCTGCACGTCTACGGGTCCTGGAGACATACAGGTCCTAGATTGTATCCTAGAGAGATGGGAGTCTGCAGCAAAGCACCTTCTCAGCGGCACGCACAATGCTCTGCAGTCTGTGCTCATCCCTGGAAGTGGCTCCAGGTACCACACAGTAATGGAGGAGGTGAGGATGGACTTGATGATGGCCATGTAGAACTGCACCAACATCTTGGCGGGCAGCTTGATTTTCCTCAGCTGTGGCAAGAAGAACATCCTCTGCTGGGCCTTTTTAATGAGGGAGCAGATGGTCAGCTCCCATTTGATGTCCTGGGTGATTGTGGTGCCCAGGAAGAAGGAGTCCACTATGGAGACGGGGCAGCCAGTGAGGACGAGGGGGGATGGTGGGGCTGTGATTTTCCTGAAGTCCACGATCATCTTCACTGTCTTCTGGGCGTTCAGCTCGGGGTTGTTCGGGCAGCTTTTGTTTTTACTCATTATACCATGCAGGTTTGTGCCATTATTGTTTTTTATTCTAACATACCTTTTAGTTTTTATTTGTATACTGCTGCACACTTGAATGTATCTATCTACCTACCTGTTTAGTTGTAATGCCACTAATACAATAACTGTTAAGATCCTGTATAAAGAGAAGTTACTTCATTTTTCTTTTATATATACAGTATATATTTTTCATCACAAACAGTTTGCACTGCACTGTTTGCAATAGGTTTGATCTCTACTGGGTAAACACTTCTCAAGAATATATGAGCCTTATTGACTCATCCACACTGAAACATATCTGAATAAAACATTGAGTAAATGAGTACATTTTTTTTATTTGACAGTGATTGTGGATTACAGTTTGTAATTTTGAGTGAGTTTAGAATCTGCACAAAGTTCTCAAACAAGAGAGGATGTGTGGTGTACATGCTTTGTAAAACACATGTTTATCGCTGCCAGATCGAGCATGTTGTAAAACACAGCGATGGGCCACCTCCGTGTTCCTGCACAATGCACTGTGTAGGCACGTGCTTTCTGGTCCATAATGTCTGTTGAACAGCCTTGAGGAAAAACGAAGTACTCTGTACTGTCAGCGTGACCAGATGCTGCCAATTCATTCAGTATTTTAGTTTTGCATACTGCCCCAAAGTGTCCCAATTTATTGCACTTGTGACATTTCTTGTTACGGGTAGGACAGGTATAATATTTCTCATGCTTTCTATTACACCTGGAACATGTGTTTGGGCATGAATCACTGCTTTTAGGCCTGGTTTGGTGAGTGTCCCCACTCCTCCTGGCATGTGCATTTTCTGCATTTTGTGTTTTAGCGCGTCCACTGAGTGGACGTCCCTCATGCCGATTTTTTGTTGCTTAATCTGTTCGCCCTGTCTTGTGATCTGGATGGTTTTCTCTAGTGTGAGGTCAGGCTCCAGTTGCAGATTTTGAGACACATCACTGTCCAGTATGCCACGACAATCCTGTCTCATAGCTATGCCAAACTCACAGTGTTGGGCTAGCTCATACAGGCTCCTCACAAAGGCCTCGACCATCTCCCCCAACTGCTGGGCTCGCTTGTGGAAGCATGCTCGGTCATGAATCACATTGCGCTTTTTAAGTGCTCATCAAACTTTGCAATGACTTATAATCAAACAAACCTTGGTCCTCACCGTCGTATCCGAAGGACTCGTATATTGGCTCAGAGTCTTTACCCAATGCGTGAAGCAAGGAGTTCACTTGAACCACACCATGCTCCAGATCGAGCTTTGAAGTGTCATAGAGAGACTAAATGGGAGTTAAGATTAAAAATGTTTGTTTTTGAGTGTTGTGTTTGGAATTACAATTGTCTTTTCTTCCCTTGTATGTATGTACATGTTTTGTTATGAGTTTGTTTTTATGGGGGCTGAACTGGTTTTAATTTGACACTAGATGAACAAAGAAGCCAAAAGACCCCCTGGATTTGGTCCACCGTTGCTGTGGCAAGTGACACTTCCTTCTAACTACCACTGGGATTCTGGCCTGTGCCGTCCTCTATCCTAGTCTAGTCTCTGTCCAACCCTGAGTAGCCGTCCTGTAAAGTGGCTTGAAGTTACTGGGAGGAAGATCCATCTGCTCCTGGTTCGATGGTGAGTCCCGCCTCCTCAATTCAAGAAAAATCATACCGCACCCACACAAGGGAAGGCTACACAGATTGGCCTGCTGCACATAATTAAGTTGTCGTAGTGAGATTATAATTTAGCATATTATTTTACTTTGGTGTTGTATTGTTTATTTGTGTGGAGATACTGCCGGTTTCTCTTTTTTCTCCCTTTGCATGCAGCGAGTGTTCTCGCATCTCTACATCAATGTGTAGAACAGCCTGTTTGTTGGACTTGAGAACACAACAGATGATATAGCCTGTTGGGCTAAGGATCACTCGACCAACTTAGGACCTTTAGGAGCAGCCTCGGTGTGGGGTCTCAGGAATTGTGCTGTGGCCAGAGCTCTGCCCAAGTGGATGAAGGAACCACAGACTTACAGTAGGTTGGTTTAGTCCAGGTTATTCGGGTGGCGATGTCGATTTACTTATTTAGTGTCTTACAGAAGCCACTATAATCAAATTGGCGGTCAAACTGGCCATTCCGCTGGCTGAGAAAAGTCTAACTGCTCCGGTGGTATGATGGTCACTTCTGACACCAGTTAACGTAAACCACAACACTTGCTTGTTTTAATAACACTTTATTAACATCAGCCAACAAGAAGCTGCTAATAGCATGCCATCGCTCACTGTCGGGCATGGTCCTACTTCTAAACTGTCGCACGTCGTGTGACATCATTAAGCGACATTGTAGTCCAGGGGTGGCCACCTGACTCAAATTAAATGGATCCAACAGCCTATATGGATCTGCACAATGACTCAATTTAAGTTAGGTGTGTTGGAGCAGGGAAATTTGGAAAACCTGAAGGATCATGGCTCTCAAGGACCAATGTTGGCCACCCCTGTTGTAGTCTGTTTATTCAACTGTCCACATAACAGTCATTTTATGGTAGGTTATTTATTGTGCAGCCTAATGCTTTAATCTCTTGTACACCAGGAGGTCTAACCCTCTCCTAATCACTTTAAAGGACCCTCTTCCCAAGGACAAGGCATTATATTACCTAGGGGCTTCTGTGACTTGAACAGATCCATTAGTACCATTAAGCCCATTTAAAATAGTTGTTAGAACTAATAAGTCTGATGAAACCCACAGCTCACCTACTTCTAGTTTTTGAGGTGAAATCAGTAAATGCAGATAACATCACTTTCAAACAGGCACTGGGTCTGGAGACAGGCTTCACTCAAACTAACCTTAGGCTTGATCAGGTCACATCACAGGCATCTCTGTCATGATTCACAGTTTATGTGCCTTGGTTTACTGTTATGTTCTTGTTTCATGTTCTTGGTTTTGTTATGCTCATGGTTTATGTTATGTTAGTCTTGTGTTGCTTTGTTTACTGCTCATTTATTTACCTGGTCTGATTTGTACATTCACTTTACCTGTATCTAGTTTGTCCTTCAGTGTATTTAAGTCAATTGGTTTCCTTGCAAGTCCATTGTTTTTTGCTTCTGTTTACTGTTCCTGTTAGTTGATACAGTTTTTGCCATCACGGTCTTTTGTTTTTGTAAACTGTTGTTAACTACTTTTTAATAGTTTGACTAGTTTTTAGCCCATTTAGTTTTAATCTGACTTTTAGGTTGAGTATAAATTTATTTTGTGGGCATTTTGTTTAATTTATTCTTTGTCATATTTATTGGGAAACTGTCCTGTTTCTGTCCTTAGCAATACAAGTGTGCTCTCACCCCGCCATTTTACATTCAACTGCAAAGGTTTATCTGGTTCCAATCAAACATAACTGGAATATACATCCATGTCCACACCAGCACACTATAAATAAAAATGTGGACAGCATCAATTATTGCAATGTTCAACATCTAGCCAACCTAACACGTGACACAATTGCTGGTACAGCTGCTGAGCTGCATGAAAATTCTTACATGACTTGGCAAAATAAATTGGCAATTTAAAGATTAGTAAAGAAAAAACACACTGTATTCATCAAAATTACGAAATTGCATTATTTCGCAAAATAGGGAAAATTTTTTTATTTGGAATAAATACTTTCAACCCTTTTACAATTTATTCACTTTTTCCAGTAAAAGTTTCAGCACTATATGGAAGAATATTAAGTCATCATGGAGAGATTATGTTATAAAAAAAAGGCGGTTAAATGTTGACAGCACTTTAATTACAGAAAAGGTGAAGGACACAGATGGTCAGAAAATGGGCTGGCTGGATCTAAAAACCAGAGTAGAAAAGGTACAATCAGCATAGAAATCAAGCAAGCAAAACAGAGCAGCCCCCTTGGGCTGCCCGACATAACATTGATTATCATATGTTAATTTTTGTCTCTGTGAATAAAGTGAATAAAGTAATGATAAAGTCAAGGTCCTTCTTGTCCATTTTTTGGATTTTGGCAATTTCCTCTCTTTTTAAATTTTTCTTCAGAATTGAAAGATGAAGACATGTTAACAGGTGGCCTAGAGGTTAGAATAAATCTTTCAAAATTAAAGCCAAGATAAACACGTAACATTATGCAAGCACAATAGATAATGTTAAACTATACATACATACATACATACATACATACTGAGTTGGCCCATATAAATCAACATTAATGTGTTCTTTCAGGCAGACTGTGACCCCAAGGTAATAAAAAAAGACCCCCATAAAAATAAAAGCCTAGTGGATAACAAGTTCCTAGAATTACAACAGATTGTTCACCGTTTCTATAATCAAAGTGCTGTGAACATTTAACTGCTGGAATTTATCTGTGCTAAGCTGTCATATTACCTGGAGGGTGAGTCAATAAAATAATATTTAACTTACATGCTCGTATTTTCTCCAGAAGTGTTTATCCAGTTCAGATCAAACCTAGTGCAAACAGTGCAGTGCAAAGTTGTCGTAATGGTTGATTAAATGTTGTCTACAAGGACGGACTGTCACGAATGGTGGCGGTGAGGACCCAAATGCAGGCAAAATCAGGCAGGAGGCAGAATGGTGCTCGTGACAAGGTTTATTTCCCTTAACTCAGGACAGGGAACCACACATGACAGGGAGTAAACCAAAAGGGACTGAAAACCATTGGTATTTGCCCAGAGAGGGAGTAATTAGGAGCAGATGAAGTGAATGAGAAATCAGACCAGGTGAACTAACAAACAAAAGCTGAGCACATGAGGGAAAGCTACAAACAGCAAACTGAACTAAACATCACAACACCAGGGCCGTTTCAGAAAGAGTTAAAAGCGCAACTCTGGGTTGACCAACTGAGCTGCCAAAATCAAAGTTTTCGGTTTCAGAACAAATGATAACCATTCAAATCAAGTTTATTTGTATAGCCCTATATCACAACAAAGTTGTCTCAGAGGACTTTACAGAAAGAGGTGTAAA
>JBAMHW010000026.1:12569056-12594842 GCA_037177495.1 Rhadinocentrus ornatus | reverse complement strand
CCCCCCCCCTCCCCCCCCCCCCCCCCCCCCCCCCCCCCCCCCCCCCCCCCCCCCCCCCCCCCCCCCCCCCCCCTCCCTCCCTTTGAAACATTTTAATGAGTATTTTTACGTAATTCTATTTTGATGTGTGAAAAGGCTTGTTTTATTTTTAATATGCATGAATTGAAAAATGCTTGAATTTTTTTTCCATGTAAAGCACTTTGTGTTGCCTTCAGCATGAGAAGTGTTTTATAAATAAAGTTTGATTGGATTGAACCATTACTGTTTTATCCTCAGCTTATTTGCATGCCTCAGTTATGGCGAGGGTGAGTTCTCCCAGAAATAACTGGCCGTCTATCAGAAATGTTTCAGCCTTGTGTAAAGCTTTCTCTATTTTGGTTTGTATGCCAGCTTCTTGCACTTAATTTGCACATACAAAACAAAGCGGCAAAAAGTATTTCAATAAAAAATAAAAGTAAGCAGATCCTGGATTGACTCACTTTATATTTCTTTATTGTTCATTAATTTTACATTACTTAGTGTACTGTATAGAGGTCTGGGGCAACAATTATAAAATACACTTTACTTTCTATTAATACTACAAAAAAGGGCATTTGTTGTTACACATGAATTCGTTTCGGCAGAGCATTAGTCTCATATGTGGGAGACCAGGGTTCAAATCCCCAGGGGACAAATAACACCTTCCAGTTGGGTCCTTAGGCTACTCCAAGACCCTTTACTGCCTAACCATTGTAAGTTGTAACCATTGTAAATTGCTTTGGATTAAAGCATCAGCTACATGACTGTAATGTAATGTAATCATCCGAATATATGCACATAAGTTTGCAGAAATGCAAATATATATGTTAGCGTGTGTTTAGGGGTACATGCATGGGTGTATGTATAAGTGCATTATTTCTTTTACCATTATAATAAATAAATATCAATCAATCAGTCAAAGCTAGCCATAACTTATTACTATATCATGTACAAAACCTTTTCAGCCAGAGATGGAGTGTATAATTATCGAGGAAACATAGTACTTTAATTGCACTTGGTGAGATGCAAAGTTTTTGTGTGTCTTGATTGTGGGTCAAACTGTGGAACAGGATGGGAGACGTACACAGGCGCTGTCCAAATATTTAAATCAATATATAAAAAGATGGTACTTGAACAATGCAAAAATGATCTGGAATAAATAAGTATTATATAGACTGAGTATTTTTGTTATCATTTTTATTTGTAATTATTGATATTGTCATTATTATTATAATTAGTGCTACATAACTTTATCCTTTTAAATGATTTTTGTCATCTTATACATTCATAGATTTAAGGATTCATAGAGACAAAATATTTCAGATGTATAAACCACATTCATTTGTGCTGTTCAATCCATTTTATTGGTGCAGCGCCAATTAAAAGCAAAACAGTCTCAATTTAAAAAGAAACAGAACTAATAGAATTAAGATTTTAAAGCTTGTGTATGTGGTGTGTGTTTGTGTGTGTGTGTGTGTTTGTGTGTGTGTGTGTGGTGGTAGGGTGGGGTGGAGGGGTATGTGGGAAAAAAAACGAAAAAAAAAACTATGCACACATAGAGAGGATGAAGTGAAAACCTCAGTGGGAGGAGAGGTGCTCAGTTCATGGTGGGAATCCACCCAGCAGCCAGTACTAAAGGGATGGCTGACTTAAGGTTTTACTATTGTGCCTCATTCCTGAGGGAGCAGAGATGCATTCTGAGCACAGACTCATATCATTCCTGTGTTTTCTTGTTCTCATGTATATGCACACGCCCACAGTGTCTGTGCTCAGTTCTGTCAACAGGCTCAATTAAATAGACAAGCTTTATAAATGTGCCATAACTTCAACCAATCACAAGCTCCAATAAAGTCATCCTGATTGGCTGTTTAGCTACATAACACTGGAGAAAAGGGTATCTAAGCTAAGAGGAACGGCTTGTTTTAAACTCCGCTGTGTTTTCAGATTATATAATAATTGAACTATAGAACACTAACCAAAAACTCAGCGAAGTCTGAAACGAACAGCACCTCTTGACGTAGATACAACTTTGTCCATGTTTACCATGACGCAGTGAAACACTCAATCAGGATGATTTTATCTGACACAGTGATTGGATAGAATTGTAGCACATTTACAGTGCAGCACCAAGATGAGCAAGAATGTTGACAGAACTGAACACAGACAGTGTTAGCGTGTGAGAGATGTGTGCATAAAGGAATTTTTGTGTGCATAGAATTTATTTGAGTTTAATTTATTTAATCAGATTAAGTTGTTCCTTGTTTAAAAAATTTCTTCTCAAAATTCAATTGATGTTCTTGCAGAAATTTTCTGTTTGTGCTCATAATGCTGCTTTGTTTCCTCAGGAATGGGGCGTAATAATAAAGATAATAGGAGACTTTTGAGTTTCATTTTAAAGATGGTAAAGGTGCTTAAAGCCTGTACCATACTAGGAGCTCCTTTCACAACAGAGGAGCCTCCTAGCTGAACGCTGTACCTCCCATTTTAGTATCAGACAATAGAACGTGTATGTTGGTTGTCAGGTTAGTTTGGGGGATAAAATGCAAAACAAATAAAAAAATTATTTAAGTAATTAAGAAAAAAAAGAAGAGATTTTTAAGTTCCATTGGAGCCTAGTGTCTTTCTGGAGCAGATTTCAGCCATCGGTGTAGCTTCATCTGCTCCAGTGTGGGGCGCTCTGTTGGATTTGAAGCCAGACAGATTTTAAGGAAATGCTGGCAGTCTGAGAGGAGAGAAGGAAGACAAATCAAAGGTCAGGGTGGAAGCTGCAGTTATCTGTTGGAACAGTAATAATTATTTAACTTATGTGGAGAAGCGATAACTTTGTCTTACCTGGGGACAGCTTGTTGCAGATGATTTTTTTTCTGAGGAAATCAAGAGTGCTGAACTGGTTGACTTCATCCAGCACTTCTAATTGCACCCAGCTGCCAGGCTGTGGTGGGGCCGGCTTCGTACACCCCACTCATAAAAAACTTGGGAGGAGTGTGGGCAGAGGTTCCTACAACACACAGACATGTGGATGGAGACAGTAATATACAAGAGATGAGGGAAAACATTCACATAAATGAGTTGTGACTTGAGGGATGAACAGATGAATTTAAACAGATGTCTGACCATTAACGGAGTGGTATGGAGTCTTCCTTATGAAACAGCCACATCCAAAATCAATGATGCGTGCTTGAAGGGCATCAGTGGTGGTCTAGACCAGAACATTCTCTGGCTTAAGGTCTCGATGGAAGACCTGTGCAGCATGCATCTTGATGGCTGCTTCCACCAGCTGCTTCATAAGGTCCTGAAACAGTAATTTAGTTAGTGGTGATGTTACTTCCAGGTTACTCTGCTTGTTCTAAATGAGAACTCTCCCACTAAAGTACTCTTCGAGTGTCAGCTAAAAGATTTCGGAAAAGAATTAATGAGGAAAGCTGCTTCCTTCAAACATGCTTCACAATGTTCACTACCTTTGTGTTGCATACACCATTCATAATTATGCTAATGTAAGCTGTAAAGTTAACCAAAGCTATTGATAAAATGGACTAGAACCAGAAGAAACTAAATTCATCTCACGGAGGATTTGGATTGTATGTAATAATCCACGAAGACAGGAGAGTAGTGCACAGAGTTATTATTTGATATATACAATATATACACAATGCTTCCACAATACAGCAGTTGTCTAAATGACCTCAAGACAGAATATTCCAAATATTTTCTTTCAGATAATCAAGGTAATGTGTTGCAATATAAACTGTGATCTCCTACCATACCAAGGAGAACACAAATGTTAAGTTCTAAGTTAAAATCTCAGATATAAGATTCATTCAGGTTCAAATCAATCTTAGCTCGCCATCCAAGCATTAGGAAACACCCATGTGGAAGTCCTGAAGTAGAACCTGGGTTGGTTCACTTGGAGTTTGTGTTCATCCATGGTGAAAAAAAACCCCGACCTAACAAAATAAGGCCAATGAGTAACTTCATTGCATTCCTATCAGTGTTTAATGACATCATCCAGTTAATTACCATTTAACCGTTATCAAAAAGGAAAAAAAACTATTCTCAAAAAGATCATAATCATATTCCATCATGTGTGTCCAGAGTTGTCTAGTCACCGTACCATGCTGCACATCGCATAAGATTCCTATTGTCGTCAAGAACGAGTCCGATCAGGACATCCTGATTCCACCACTTTCTGTCATTGCTGACATTGGAGAAACACCAGCTATTCTGTTACATCAAGTTCCTGTTACCAAAGCCAACGACACAGAGATATCTATGGAGTTTAACTTTCAGGTTTCACCCATTCCACCAGAATGGAAAGAATGTATATTATCCAAGCTGAATAACATGCCTAAAGTTTTCTCTCCCCACAACATGGATTTTTGCTGTATGGACCGAGTGAAACATCACATCAAGCTCAACAAAGAGACACCCTTCAAGCATAGAGCCCGTCCTATCCACCCGCAAGATTTGTAAGCGGTGCGGAAACATCTACGGGACCTGCTGGAAGCTGAAGTCATCAGGGAGTCTGAGTCTTCCTTCTCCTCACCCATTGTTGTCGTCCGGAAGCTAAATGGTAGCGTGAGGCTGTGTATTGATTACCAAAAGTTAAACTTGCAAACGGTTAAAGACGCTTATGCTCTTCCTAACCTGGAGGAACCATTTTCCCACTTAACCGGATCCAAATGGTTTACAGTGTTAGATCTGAAGTCTGGATATTACCAGATCGAGATGTGTGAAGAAGACAAGCCAAAAACTGCTTTCGTTACACCACTTGGATTCTGGGAATGGAATCGAATGCCCCAGGGGGTAACCAGCACCCCAAGTACTTTCCAGCGGCTGATTGAAAAATGTATGGGAGACCTGCATTTCAATGAAGTGTTAGTGTACTCAGAGCTTGTGGAGGAGTGCTAGAACAATGGTTTGGGGGCACAATGCCAACCCATCGAAGTGGGATGCCGAGGATTTGTGGGCCAATCCCTCTGCAGAGCCTACAAAATGCTGGGCATCACAGGAGCCAGTCAGCGAAGGGCTGTTAAGTTTGCCACCGACGCAGCATAAGTTGCGTCAAGGTGGTTGTGGATAAAGAGGGGAGAGGCTTGACAAATGGGGTAACGCTACCTGGACACAAGCTGGGGCCTGATCAACCCTGGCTGGGTCGCCTGGAGGAGGGGGTCTAATTGCTGAAAGACCCAAAACCCCGTTGATACCAGGTTACATCAATGATGATGTGTCCAGAGGCACCATAAGGTGTATCTAAGAACTGTTATAACCTGTCAACCTTAATTGCACTTTTAAATATGTATTATTGACTTAAACTGTTAAAAGACTAATGCAATTTTTTATTTGACTAAAACTAAACTAAAACCTTTTTGAGTTTCTGTCGACTAAAACTGGACTAAAACTTTCAAACTTAGAAATGACTAAAATGTGACTAAAACTAAAAAGCATTTTTTTCCTGAAGACTTAGAATTACACAAACTAAGGAGTGCTAGCCTAGTGGTTACAGAGGCGGATTTGGGTCTGGAGAACCTGGGTTTGAGTCCCCAGCATGGCACCTAAGATAAAAGCCATTGTGGGTCCCTGAACAAGGCCCCCAGCTGCTCCCTGGGCGCTGAATCTGGTAGCCCACTGCTGCCAGAGCCTGCCTGTTAACATTGACTAACATTACAAGTTGTGTTTCTTGGTCAATTTTACTCAGCAGCAGCAGCACAAGCCTTTTCATGTCAACTAGCTGTCAATGCAGCGGGTATGAATAACTCGTCCTGTAACATATCTTGACCGTGCAGGTCACTGGTCCTTTCATCAGAAGAATACACAAACTGAATTAATAACTTTTCTGCATTGTTTTTTTCTCTCTCTCCAGAAGACAAAAAAAGTTGGAGATCACAGATTGTCAGATTCTCCTCCTGGAGACAGATCTGCATTCCCCTCAGCGGTATTTGCTGAGCTGCTTCGCCATACCTGTCAAGTACTTCGTTTTGGTCTGGAAACCCCCGCTTTTTACCCGTCTTTCCCATGTTATTATTTTCCCATAAATTTCCCGTATTATAATACGGAGGGAAAATAAATTTAAAAAAATTTCAGACACAAGGAGAAAATAAAACCCCGCCGAGAGGAACCTGTGACAGCACAGTCCTGGAGAAGGGCACAGGTTTTGTGATTTTTGCCCTTCATAATCATCCAAAAGACCACTGAGAACATTTAAAATAGTTCCAAATAAACATTGGAGTGGGTCTTTAAACCCGATTCTTTTGTTGGAAGCTCAGGAACAATAAGACAAGAGAGGATTCTCTTTATGTTCAACCAAGATTATTTTGCAAAATAGTGAAAAAACTAAATTTAGAATAAATAATTTCAACCCTTCTACAATTTATTCACAGATATTGTTTCTTCTGTTTAAAAGGAAGCAGCTTCACAGCTTTAAATTATCATACTGACTTTTTCCTTTAAGTTAGTAAATCCTGAACATTTCATCCTTTGTCATAAATCTTTGATTAAATATATATGAAGAAATATTTTAATTGTTGGTGTCAATTGTTATTTTTGAAGAACCACATAAAACTTTTATAAAAAGAGGATAGACATACTTTCTTTTAAGGGATGTAGATATTTGATATATATAAATTGATGTAAAGTGGAAAAAAAAAAAAGTCTATATTTTCCAACCTAACTTAAAGAAAAGTAGATTTAAAAACATATTTTTGCCACGTATTTAGAGGCATCGTGGAAGGTCCAGAAAGGCACTTGCGGCACCAGAGTCACAGATTGGAGACCCCTGATGTAGTGTTTTTACTAAAATTTACTGCATTTTCTTTACATAGCCGTAGGCCTTCTGTTAAAGGAAAGAGACATTTTGCATTTACATAAAGGAATGCAGCTTGTTGAAACCCCCACCCTGTACAGAGAACTAGACTGTTGTCGAGATTTACACAAGGAGGACAGAGAAAAAACATAGAGATGTGTGAGTGAAACAGTGGAATTGAATTTAACACTGAAAAGGCTCCGAGTTATGCTGATATACAATTAAATTACTCAACTTAAGATTTCACTAGACAAATACACAGGGTATAGCAGAGTGAGAGAGAACTTCAAACCAACACAAACTACACCTCAGCAATCAGTAAACTCTTGTAAGACTAAATTGAAAATAAAATAAATAAATAATAAAAATTTTAAAACAAACAGCCCAAAAAACATGGCTTGGCTAAAACCCCTTGAAAAGGGTTTTTTGTTTTGTTAAGCTTCTGGTGCATGTTGTTTCTCTGTAAGCTAAGTGGAGTCATCTTGGCAATGTAGTGCAGCTTTAGCTTAAAAAACAGGGACACAACTAATGTCAGCAGCATATGGTGGTGATTGTCTATGTCAAACTGTGTGCAGTCGATGTGTTTGTGTGTACAATGTACACACAAACACGTCGACAAATGTGTACAACATGTTCAAGTATCCAGAATTATAGCCACGTTGATAAGTTTTGTAAGAAACCAAACCGTTTGTAAATCCGTCTAAATTTCAGCGAAATAAGGGCATTTATGTTTGTGCAGATCACTCACCTTCCCTTAGATACCATGGATCCCGCGAGAGAGCAAGCCTATGGAAAGATGGCCGCCAGATGAGGACATTCGAAACTTGTAGATATCTATGATCTTTTTATTGTGCATTATCATTCCACACAGAGCAGGCAATAGAGAAACATTGTATGCATGCTTGAGCCACGAAACATACAAACAAACATCCATGTATGCATCTAAATACGGCCTTGATTGTTGCGGTTGTATAAGCTCAACCCAGTAATACACTGAGTGGATTCACAAACTCTGCCTGGTTCATTCACTCTCTAACCGGAGCCCACTATAGATGAAGGGCTTGGGCCACCAGATAACATCATTACAGTCCTAAATTCTTAACAATGGCATTATGGAGAGGCTATGTTATGACAACTGTTGGAATACCTAATGTACCCACCCAGATGTCTCTGTAGACAAAATTTAATCTAACTATAAACAAAGTTTGTACCGCACTGTTTGCACTAGGTGTGATCTTGAACGGGTAAACATTTCTCGAGAAAACATGAGCATGAAAGTTAAATAATATTTTATTGACTTACCCACCATGTATTATTGGAACTAAGTACAGATAATTCCCAGCGGTAAATGTTCACAGCAGTTTGATCTGTTGTAATCCCGATCACTTGTTATCCACTAGGCTTTTATTTTTATATTTTTTTTTTTATTACCTCAGGGTCACAGTCTGCCAGAAAGAACATATTAATGTTGTTTTATATGGGCTAACTCAGTAATTTATGTATGTATAGTTTAACATTATCTATTGTGTTTGCATATTGTTATGTGTTTAATCTTGGCTTATATGTAGAAAGATTTATTCCAACTTTCAGCACACCTGTTACCATGTCCATCTTTCAATTCTGAAGGAAAAATTAAAAAAGGATTTGAGTGGAAATTACCTAAAGTGGGTGTGATTTAAAACCTTGCAGAGTCAATAAGCATCTTGACTACAAACCTGAAACTTCCCCAACATGACCACTCAGGATGTTGCAATGTATCCCCTGTTATCCTACACTCCTGATTAATATTATAGATAAAGTATAATTTACTCTGGGAGGCTATCATTAATGTTTACCAGCGAGTCATTACCTATTTTTATATTTTTCACTTGCTGTGAATTAATGACTAAAACATTCTTTCAATGGCTTAGGAGTGGTATAATAATATATATAGATAAAGATAAAGATGCTTATATCTGCATTAAATCACTAAAGGTATGTTAACTTTAGTAATGTCAAATTGTCATGACTCGTTGAAAAAAATCACATGATGTGTAATCATTTCAATTTAAGTTTCCTGGTAAGAATTTTACCATCATTTGCGTGGATGAATGCACGCATCTGCATGGATGGGTGGTGTTACAGGTACTGTGTACACATAACGATTATAAAAGCCCTGTGGTGGGATGTCTACTATTTTCTCTACTGTGTGTTTTACCTGCTTTCCTGCAGCAAGGGAGCATCGAGCAGCATGACCCCCCAACGATGGATGCTTGCCATCTGCTTTTGCCTTGTCTCAGGTAATTCACAGCTGTTTATTAATGCCTTCAAATGTGAGTTGTTTGTGTATGTGTAGCATAAAATATTTTTTTCTTCTTTAATTAATTTTTTCCTTAGTTAATTTGCAGAGATTATGAATGTTTTTAGTAATACAAAGTGTAAAAGTACTGAGTTCTTTATTTTTTACTTCCAAGCAGCCTGACTTTGTCTTTATTTTTTGGAATGTCTTGCGCAATACTTTTACAAGCTTTCTGAATATCTTAACAGATTTTCTTTGGATATTGGCTGTACTACACAGTCTCTTGTTTCTACTTTTCACACCATTTCTTTAGCTGCATCTATGAAAAATGCCAAAGATAACACAGTTTGACCAACATAAATATACATTTTTGAGGCAACAAAGAAATTTAGTTGAAAAGCTGATATTTACCAGCATGGTGTGCACATGTCCTTACAAAAGCTGAGAAAATTGAAGTAAAGAACAAATAAAGTGTCAGGTGTTAAAAAAATTTCTACAGCAGATGAGCAGTATCTCAGAGTAATGTGCTTAAGAAATACAAAAAGAAAAAAAAAGTTAAATCTGAAAGCTGCATCTGGACCTTCATTTGATCCATCGACTGTTCACTTAAACCTCATGAAAAATTGTCTCCATAGCAGGGTGGCTAAGAAGCCATTCTTAAGGAAAAGAAACTAGTAAAAAAAACGCCCAGTTACACCAAACTGCACTGAAAATCCACAACAGGTTTTATTGAGTGATGAATTCTCTTCCGTGCCCACATCTCAACACAGAAAACAGAAGACAAGGCGACAACTCCTTAAGAAGCGTTTTGTAATGTCCTTCAAGAAGACTGGAGAATTATTCCTGAATATAACCTAAATAAATAACAAGAAAGATTGTTAAAAAAGGTTTAGACTGTGCTGAAGAATAAATGTCTTTCTACATCTTTGTGTATTTTTGTTTATGTTTCAATATGAATATTTGCACATTTGGATCAATTGCACCCATTTCCATTTTTTCAACATATTTAGAAATAAAGGGTGGATTTGCACAATATATCTAATGAGTTTACATTATTAAACATAGTCATTTATAACTTCTTTCCCACACAGTGTTTGGGAGCGTTGAATCTTTGGCAACAGTAGAGCCTCAGAAATGTGAGTATAAGTAACTCAGTACTGGAATCTGACAGGTTTTTATTTTTATTTCTTTATTATCATTCATTGATTTCAAAATAATTGATGATTATTTGCATTCATTGCTTCAAACGTAAGAACTTGCAACTTTTTTCCACATTGTGGTCAGACACTTGCAAGACATTTGGCAGTGGCGTTGTCCGACTCTTCAATGGTTCAGCTTTCTATGTGCGCTCAGACTGCGCATTCATCCTCACACGCTTCACCCACAACCGGGTTGAGTGTGACATCACCATACGGCGAGGAAAAAATGGTTTGCTGAGTCAAGTCGAGATCATCATTAACAAAGTCAGCACCGTTCTGCAGGATGGGGGCATCCTGGTGCAGAAGCAAAGGTTTGGTCTAATTTCCCACGCAGATCATGCAGCAGCTGCTGTTAGTCTAAAGATATCAGATTAAACAATCAAGACACGCAGCCAACTGTATGCCACTAGTAGCTGTTGATTATTAGCTTTCACTTTTTACACTGTGTATTATTGTTTGTCTATGTGGTTAATTTGAATAAGTACATACAAGGAGAGCAACTATGAGAGCAACCGTTTGAGACATTATTCAGAATTACCCTCTCACAGACACGTGAAATCTAAGTCATTCACACATTATACTAATATCTCTCATTTATCATACTGAAATCATTCACACATTATAGTAAACCTCTCATACACTACACTAAAATCTCTCATACACTATACAGTATAAGTTCAGTTCAGTAGAGTTTATAAGAGGATGTTTCAGTATAGTGTATGAGAGGTTTTACTCTAATGTGTGAATAATATGATGTATGAGAGGTTTTAGTATGCGTGAAGGACTTAAATTTCACGTGTCTGTGACAGGGTATTTGTTTAAAATGTCTCAAACGGCCCTTCATAGAGCACTGCTGAAGGCAGTTTTACTCTTCAAGGTGTAAAATGCTTGACCAACATTAATAATTTATTCTTTATTATTCTATTAAAGTTGAGGTAGTGAGGAGATTTCAGATCAGCGTGCATTGACACCGCTGAACTGTGTGTTTACTTTTGTCTGCAGTGTTTCCCTTCCATACGACCACACCTACCAACATATATTTAATTATGGCATCTACACAAGACTGAAGAGCTTGCTGCTTCCTCTGTCTGTAACCTGGCACAATGTACCTGGAGGAATTGACACTCTCTGGGTGAGAGGGCTGCAGGACAGCCTGAACACAGGCACATAAACATTTACTCTATATGTTACAGCACACAACTCTTTATGTTGTTGTTTTTTATTTGTGATTTAGGTGGAGCTGGAACAGGAGCTGAGCTCTGACATGATGGGACTGTGTGGGAATTCCAGCATCTTGGGTATGATCTCTTAATAACAATGGATGTTATTATTATTGAATATTATTATTGAACTAGAAAACAGTATCGTATGGCAAGCTGTTTTAATATTTAATCAAATGCTATGGCTTATTGGGTGTCAGATATTCCCTTTATTATTATTTTATTATTTTTGTAAGATCACTCTTACCAGATAAGTCTGTTGGGCTTTGACTGCATTAGTAGATATGTGGGTAAATCTGCAATAGAAATGATACTAGAGAAACTCCACTTTCAGTTGTATTTATTATCCGTTTACCATCATGTATTATTTTATTTCCATAAATCCTGTCCAGATCTCTACAAGTACATTTACTAGATTTTTTTGATTTTTTTATGGATAACTATTTTTTACATTATGTATCACTTAAAATTAAATCTGACATACATAAAATTGGGAAGAAGACTAAAAGCAAACAAAAAATGGCAATTTAACTTGGTAAGAGAGAATTAAATTAGAAATATTGTAGATTTATATGCAGCTGAGTTAAGTGTTAAAATAGCTTTCTGTGCTACTATAAATGTAATCAAAACAATTACCAGTTACAGAAGTAGTTTAAATGGCACTCATTTATACTCACAACTGAGTACTTATTGTGCATTATAAATGAATCTTTCTCCTGTAATTCATGTTTTTATAGTGTGAGATTAAATAAAGGCAAGAATAGCTGTTGTAAATGCCAAAACAACTTTTGGCAAGTTTAAGTATCTATTTTAAACAATATTGTTTTGTGCTGGTAGCTGGTAACAAAAATGGTAAAAAAAGCAAACAAACAAGCAAAGTATCAGCAAAATATGTTTTATTCTAAAGTATAATCGCATCTAGTTAAAGAGTGTTCAGTGTGTAAAGATGGACACATGAGTGAAGTAACTGGATCCAAGTCAGTGAGGTGCACCAAGTTCACCAAAGTGCTCAAATGGAAGGTACCTCCCACTCAGGATACAGCAACCTGTGTGGAGATGACAGATTAATACACTCACTAACTTACACTGCCAGGGCTGTCAGAGTAAAACTGTATTTTATATATTTATATATAGTTTCTCCATACCTCAATACATTTTTTCTAACAATGTACATTTTTATGAAAATAGTTAACAAGCAGCAGTTGATCAAGGAGAGCGTGCTTACTGACAACACGTGTCAGACAAAAGATCCTGTCTCTGATAAATATCAAAATCAAGTAAGTTGTCTGTTGCAATCACCTTTTAAACTGAATTTAAACTTTGTCACCACAATGATAATTTTGATCATTTATATCTCTATATTTAAGTATGTATGTTCTGGAGGATTTTCTTCTTAATATTATTATCATTCTTTTAAATTTTGAACATGTTGTGAAAGTTATAAATTATGAATCCAAAATAAATTTATATTTCAAGATGTTTTAAGAGAAAGTCCATTCAGCTGCATATATTTTGGAAATGGAATATGGTGTAAACAGGCCTCAATTATGTTTTAACATCTTATGCAAGTGCTTCATGTTAGGATGTTTTCTCTGCTAATATTTGCAGGTATGTCAGAAATTCGTGTCACAGATAATGGAGTGCCTGAAAACCAAAGTGACACAATATCTACAACTCTGTTACGAGAACATTTACGGCTATGAAAGCGACAAATACATCGGCTGTGCTTTCTTCAAAGAGATAATCATGCAGTGTGGAAAAAGCAGTTACGGGTGGGAAATATGGAGATCTGTCACCAATTGTGGTGGGTGGTCGTTAATGAGAATACTTTCAAATCCTCCAAATTAAAATGGAAACATTTTTTGGTTGAATGCATCAGACACATTTCATTAATAGGTTTACAATTTTCATTTATCGTTTGTTTTGATACTTAATTCTGATTACATTTGCTGTGATTTTCTGTTTCTGTGGGTGAATGTAGCTCAACCCAAGTGTCCTGGAGACCTGCTTTATGTAGAACAGGGTGCTGCCTATGTTCCTAGCTGCTCCAACCCAAATACCACATTCACCAACCAGGACATCACGAGCTCCTGTGTCTGCCCAAAGGGTGAGGACTGTGAAACTAAATGCTTTAACTTCTTCCTGCATGTCCAAGTCTGTTGTTTATTTACCTCTTTATGAGCCTGATCACATAAGGCTAACAAAATTATGTTGCAGGTAAGTTGCTCAATGATCGCACGGATGGTTTCCAGTGTGTGAGTGTGTCCAGCTGCCCATGCATCTTCAATGGCAGGAAATACTTAACCGGAGAAATACGTAGCACCAGGTGTCAGTCATGGTGAGTGGAACTTTTTTAGTCAAAAGCCAATTGACCTTTAAGGAAGATTTATATACTGTATACTTTATAATATCAGTTTTTTTTTAGGCATCCAGTTTAAGCTGTAAGCTAAAACCTGAGAACTAAAGTTTAAGTTCATGTTTACTGCTGTTGGCCAAGGTGCTGCACAACAATAGTAGCCACATAGCAAGAATGAAAATAACATTAGTAAAATCAATAAAAACAGAGAAATATTGTTAAACACAAGATTAAAAAAAGATCAAACTCTCACAGTGAATTAAAAAAAGTGAATACAAATGTGTTTTAAAATGAGATTTAAAAAAGCTAAGTGTTAGAGCCTGTCTTAGTTGTAGAGGCAGCTGGTTCCACAGGTCAGAAGCCACCACCACCTCTGTTTTCCAGCCTTGACCTTGGGACAACTAAAAGATCTGAGTGATCTGGAGGGCACATAAGGCTGCAAAAGGTCAGACAGATAAACAGGTGCCTGCCCAATGAGAGCCGTATAAGTTTAACAATAAAAATTTTAAATCTACCTTAAAACAAACAGGGAGCCAATATGGGGAAGCAAGTACAATAAAAATATGTTCATGCTTTCTTGTTTGTGTTAAAAGGCTAGCTGCAGTCAGTGTTTTGAACCAATTGTAACCGAGAGATACAAACCATGACCATCAACAACATATGAATAATTACAATAATCCAGCTAGGATGTAATAAAAGCAGGAAAGAACCTTTCAAATTCTGTAAGACTTACATTACATTACAGTCATTTAGCTGACGCTTTTATACAAAGCAACCTACAACGGTTTGGCAGTAGCGTTAAGGGTCTTGTCTAAGGACCCAATTGGAAGGTGTTAATTTTTGCCCCCTGGGGGAATCACACCCTAGTTTCTCACATGGGAGACTGCTGCTCTACCAACTGAGCTAACCAGCCAGTTAAAAAGGATTTTACCATGGATATACACCTCAGCTTAAAAATTTTTCTCTTTACTATTGAACAAATCTGTTTCTCAAAATTAAAGTTTGAGTCAAATATCACATCCAAGCTTTTAACATCTGATTTTAACTCTCTAGGTGCCAAAGTTGCAAAATATTTAGCTGTTGTAAATATTTTCCAGAGATCTGGACCCGACCCAACAAACACAAATGCAACCAACCTGCACGTTAGCACACTAATTGTAAATACACACCCGTCCCTCCCTTTATTGCATCACTTTGCTTAACTAGATCTTTGTCAAAATAAATGCAGTCCTTACTTCAATTGTTTTTTTTGTTTTGTTTTTTTAAATAAATATGGCACTACTGAGGTTTATAAACGGCTACTGATGCATGACAGTCAATTTGTAATACTTATATTTATACAAATTAATTATACTAAAATTTTCCATTGGTTTTGCTTTGTAAATGTGACTCTGAGAAGGACTTTTACTGTTCCTGCTCCTTTTCTCAACTTTGTCCAGCCTCTTCTTAGAGATGTCTTTTCTTTTGCTGCTCTGTATTCACCTGATCTGATGTCCTATATTTCTACTATCCATGGGGACAGTGTAGCAGTCTAAATGAAAAAGGGACAAAACTGTGTTTCCTTTTATTTATATTTACCAATGAATAGTGCGGCATGCTTTAAATGTGTTGAGTGAACAACCTATATGTTGACTAAAATTCGCAGCACTTAGAAATTAACTTTGAGACTGAGATGAAGAAATTCCAGCCTTAAGTTTTCAATTCAAATTTCAATCTCTGTCCTCAGTTTGTGTAAAGAGGGAAGCTGGGATTGCTCTAAAAACTCCTGCCCTGCCAGGTGTCTCATTGAAGGACAGTTTGTAACAACATTTGATGGCAAACACTTTGCAGTTCCTGGTAAATGCGCATACGTAGCCTCACAGGTAACTTTTTCCCACAGCCCAACTGTTTAATGTGAACTCACTCTTCCTTGTTTGTTTTACTAAACTGATTTCTGTCTCGAATGCAGGGTCTTGAATTGACAATGCCGGGTTTCAAATGGAAAATAAAAATTGAGTTTTCTGAAAAGGAAGCATCGTTGACATCGGTTATACTAGAACTTTTTCAGGTAAAATATTTACCTTAAACACTTGACTGATCAGGAAACAGCAATATGAAAAAACACATATTGTGCAAGAGAAGCAAACTAATACAGTACATTTACAGGAAATGTATACATTTAAAGACAACAAGGTTATTTTTGGAGACCAGGAGATTACTGAGCTTCATCAGTCTGGTAAGATGAAGAAAACTGACTAGTTATTATTGACAGAATAGTTTGGTAAGCTTTCTTTAAAACACTGACCAATGTCTTTCAACTGTTAGATTATGCCCTGGTTTTCTGGCAGTCCTCGATGTATGTTGAAGTCTACACATCCTTTGGTATGAAAATCCAAGTCCAAATGGTTCCTGAAATCCAACTTTACATCACACCACCTGAGAATCACGATGTCAGCATCTCAGGTTTGGAACTCAGAGTATCAACATACACTATTTACCTTTTCACAATGGCCCAAAACACGTAATCAGGACTTCCTAGTTTTGCATTAGGATTAGTTAAGATGATCTGTACAGGAAGGTTGCTGCGTTCATCTTCTTCAATCATCTTCAATTCATCTTCTATATTTACTGTTCAAAAATGTTTTTAATACCATTTTTTGCTTTACTTTCCTTCATTATCCTCTATCATTACCCAAATCAGGGCATTCATTTCTAAACTTCAGAGTGAGGACCAAGACCAGCTCTAATAAATTAGTCTTGCAGGTTTGGGGGCATACAGCATGATAATTCTGGTGCTTAGTGTCAGTCTACTCTTTTAATGCCACATCACAAGCTGTTATTATTTAACACCTTATAAATAAATGAATAAATAAAAACACCATTTGGCATTTGATAAAATGTAGGCACCACTTTATTAAGTGCATTTAAAACAAGAATTGACCAAATTGTTGTACACAGTAATAATATTGTTAATAATAATAAAAGTGTGCTTTATGTCTCCACAAAACTACTTTTAAATTGCTAGGTGGTGCTCATTTAATGTCTGGTGCCAACTGAAACCCGATGGAATAAATAAAAAAATAATAATAAAAAAAAAGGATAAAGAATTATGGACCTTTGTGCTTTATATAATAGTGTCTTTAGAAAAGCCCTATTTATTGGCACAGAACCTCCATGGTATGACGTACTGTAATACTGTTCCTCTTTTCAAGCATAAAAGTAAAACTGGCTATATTTTGTTTGTTTTTGACTTCTTGCATGACTTAGTTGGATTTGTAGTTATAGTCTGGTTGTCTCTCAGGTCTTTGTGGCAACAACAATGATGATACCACAGATGACTTCACAGCCAGCAGCGGCATCATTGAGAACTCAGCTAAATTTTTCTCCCAGTCTTGGAGCTTGGATGCCTGTCCAGATAATATACCCATCTCCTGCATGATCACTGACCATGGTACAAAATGTTTATCTAAAATGACCTTAGATATAAATGCATGATTTTCTTTTACATCTGAGATAGTCTGTACTTATAAAGAGCTTTTATCCAGAGAGGAGAATTTGGTTAGAGATGATACAAACAATAGTACATTGCTTTTCTCTCTTCAATACAAAACATATACTTTACCTGATGTTTATTTATATTGTCTAATTGTGTAATTTTACAGAAATATTTGCAGATGAAAAGTGCTCTGTGCTGAATGACAAAACCGGGATATTTGCTAAATGCCATGGTTATGTTCCAACTGATCAATATCACACAGTAAGAACCTTTTTTAATCACCAAACAAAATTCTTAATATGTTTCTAGGAGTTAGTTGATATATTGATTACTATTTCTAGGCTTGCATCCAGAAAACCTGTAACTGTGGCAATAATCTGCTGCAATGCGTGTGTGTTGCTTTGGGAAACTACGCAAAAGCCTGTGCCAATCTGGGTGTTGATCTTGGCGACTGGAGGACGGCTGTCAACTGTTGTGAGTTAGGTTTTAACAAATATAATTATTGAATTAAATACACAAAGGTCCAAGTCTTTGTCTTCATTTCATCTGCATTGATTTGCTAAACTAACAACACTGTTCAAAATGACAATAGATAAAAAACTATTTTATTGCATTTTACAGTTTTTAAAAGTAAGAAGATGTGAAATCAATGAGGTCTGTTAAATGTGTTTCACCATTTTGTCTCAAAGCTCTGAAATGTCCAAACAACCAAGAGTTCTCCTACAACCTTCGGGCTTGTAATCATACATGCCGTTCACTGTCTAGCCCTGACCCTCGCTGCAAACTACAAGATTCTCCAATAGAGGGCTGTGGCTGCCCTGAAGGAACCCACCTTAACCAAGGAGATATCTGCAGCCCAAGGTCAATGTGTGTGTGTTATCACCGTGGTGGTTCAACGCCACCAGGACCTGCTGTAATTGATGGACGAGCTTGGTGAGTATCATGGTACACGTGGTGTGTGTGTGTATATATATATATAAATATATATACGTATATAGTTCATGAGAATGTGGGGGTTTACTGCTCTGTCTGTGCATGTGTGTGGATGTCTGTGTGACTGCGTGTGAGAGAGATAACAATAAATGTTTTTGTTTTCTTATTGCTATGCTATTTTGGTGTGTAAAGGCTTGTATATTTTAATACGCATAAATTGTTTTTTCCATGTAAAGCAATTTGTGTTGCCTTTGGTAGGAAAAGTGCTTAATAAATAAAATTGATTTGATTTGCTATACAGTAACCCATTTTTTGTATCTTAAAGTGTTTGTGCGAATGGAGAACTGCACTGCTCCAAGGACTGTGGTAAATAGACCATCATTTGTCATTATTTTGTACATAACTATGAGCTACACTTCTTTATATTATCAACTACTTTTGCGCTAAAAAGTGCAAGAATTGCTACCAATAACAGTGATTGTTATAAAAAAAAAACCTCCTGCCAACTGTGGTTTTACTAAGCAATTTGCTTATCACTGACAGCTTTAAAAGCAATTAACCAACAAAAATATGTGTGCTTTTATAATGGAAAACTTTCTGAAATGTGCCAGGTTGCACACATGGGAAGGTTTGTGTTCACTGCTCAGAGAACCCAGTGAACACATCACCGAAAACTTGCGACAGTCTAAGTAAACCATTGGTAGGTATAATTTATTTCTATACATGACTTGTATTGTTCATATGTCTCTGTTAGGGACTAACTGACTTTTAGATTAACAATAATATAGAAAAAGTATTTAACTTCTTCTTGTATTACATAAGCACTGTAAGAATGAAAATACATGTTGTCATAATAGAGGAAATTTTTCTTTTCTTTGAGAGTTGTGGCTAATAATAGCAAAAAGCAATAATTTTTTTTAAATTAATCATTTTCTTGAGCTAAAGAATTTTGGTGTTTTTTTCAGGGTTCGAATATGACATGTGAGAGTGGCTGTTTCTGCCCAGATGGCCAATATGAGGATCATGATGGAAACTGTGTTTCCAAAGACAACTGCACATGTGTACAAAGTGGCAAAGTTTTCCGAGCAGGGCAGCGTGTCAAAACCAACTGTAAAACATGGTAATACACTGAATGGCATTTACCAGCTCATTTATAATGTTCTATACATCCATACATGATAATAGTGCCATTACCCAATTTTACAGCTTGTGTAATCAGGGAATGTGGCATTGTGAAGATGAGCCATGTCCTGGAAAGTGTCAAGTTTATGGAAATGGCCATTACCAGACTTTTGACTCTAAGTGGTATCGCTTTGATGGACACTGTCAGTACACACTTGTTGAGGTGAGATCTATCGGGGTGCAGAGCCACCACAGGGCTGTGTGTAGATGATCAGGGGAGAAATATGAAGTGGAACTAAGTTAAATAAATATGAATCACATGGAAAAATAAAGTAAAGTAAAGAGTTACTTTACTGATGCTATCCTGTTCTTTGTGTGTGTGTATGTGTGTATATATATATATATATATGTATATATACCAAAGACCATTTAAAAAAATATTGGTTATATTTTGCACAGTAGTCTTTAACCAATTCTGTTATTTTAGGATTTAAATGGCACCTTCTCTGTCAGTGTGGCCAGTGTACCTTGCTGTGATGAGGCACTTACCTGTTCTCGATCCATTGTCTTGGAACTGCAGGTAGATTACTCCTCTTACGATAAATTTGATAGCCATTTTACATATTCTAGTCAAATTGCAGGCTGTTCACTCACTTCTCGTGTGTTTTACAATAGATTTATGCTCTATAGATTTTCTTGTGTGTTAAAAATGTCTTAACTTACACATATAAATTGCTCCTGTTAAGGGCAAAGTCACCCTGACACTGAATGACATGAAGGTGACCAGACGGCTACTAAATGGCTGGACCGATGAGCAAAATTTACTTTACACTACACACACTGTGGGACTCTATATAATAATCTCAGTGCCAAGCAAAGGTCTAACTCTGATTTGGGACAAACACACCAGGATCACTGTAGAACTACAGGAATATTGGAGGGTGAGTGATACAAAAGGATGGTGAAAGTAAGTCATTCTCATGCCATTCAATTTCCTTCCTCATTAATTAAATAAATCACACAGAAGAAAGATGGTATTTTACCTCTGGTCAAGTCATTAATTAATCATTGACTCTCTCTCCTCTAGAACAAAGTTAGTGGCCTGTGTGGAAATTTTGATTCGAATGAAATGAATGATCTCCAGATAAGAGGCTCAGCAGGTGAATTCCCGAAATTTAATCATGCAGCATGATTTTTATTTTTTAGTTGAACTATATCTGAGACTGTGATTTTAGCTGTGAGCGGTCCTTTGGCGTTTGGCAACAGCTGGAAGGTTGTCACTCCTCCTTGCTCCGATATGACCACCGAGATATTTCCTTGTGAACGCAACTCTTACTGTTTAGCCTGGGCACAACGACGCTGTTTAATCCTTAATGGAGACACATTCAAAGACTGTCACTTAAAGGTAAGGATTTCACATGGTTATCATGCCACTGATACCAGGCATCGGGAAAAAAATTATATAAGAAAACAGGACATTAAACTTATACAAAAAAGCAGAAACTTGTGTAGAAAACTTAAAATAAATTTAACAAAAAGAACAAATAAAATAAACATTAAAATCAGAGCAAAAGAGATACTAAAAATCCAGACCAATTCTAAAGCCATTAAATTATTATCCTGATTGGCATCAGAGACCAAAGAAAAAGATAAATTGTTGATCAGAAAAAGTAAAAAAAAATTTTTGTTACATCTGGAAATGTTAGCTGATGAGAATAACAATCTTGCAGACTTTCTTTTTTCTCAGAATACTTAAGTTTGTCATAAAATTTCCCCATATCTTCACTTGCACAATGTGCCTCCAGCCAGGAGGTCAGAAAAACTTTCTGGACTTTATGATGAAAAATAAAAATTATATGGTGGTGAACATAAAAACTGAAGGACTACTGCTTTTTTTTGTTTTGTTTAGTTTTTGTTTACAAATTTATAAAACATATTAATTTAATCAGTTCATTAGCTTTTAAAAAAAATCCCATTTGATGCAGTTAGATTCAACACAAAACAGAGACTACAATTGTATTTCTTCACTTCTCAAAGGCAAAAGTAGAAGCTGTTTACATTGCTGGATCTTTATTAACCCTCAGGTAGATCCAGAACCCTACTACCAGGCCTGTGTGCAGGAATCTTGCTCCTGTGAGTTTGAAGGGAAGTTCCTGGGCTTTTGCACTGCTGTGGCAGCCTATGCAGAGGCCTGCAGTGATCAGCAAGTCTGCATAAGTTGGAGGACACCTGATTTATGTCGTAAGTGAAGACCCTTTTCTGCAAATGTTTAACCCAAATCTTAAATATATCTTGATTCAAGTGATCTATGAGGAAGTTTAAGAAAAAGTTTGACTTAAAGAACATTTCTATGTATTCTTAGCTCTTGCTAATAGTTGTGTCTGTGGCTTACTTTTTTCAGTTTATTAAGCTAATGAAATTTAAACAATAAAACTCTGATACTAAAGTTATATGGGACAAACATTTCACTGTAACACTTTACAATACTGGACACAAAATACACAGTACTTATTGAGGAACACATCATTAACTAATCAGAACCTACTACTTTTGTGTACCTTAATGTAAAGTCAAATATCATACCAAGTACTTTCTGAGGAACACATAATTAACTAATCAGTACCTGACCAGTACCTACTACTTTTGTGTACCTTAATGTAAAGTCAAACACCATACCAAGTACTTATTGAGGAACGCATCATTAACTAATCAGTACATGACCAGTACCTACTACTTTTGTGGCATTTTTCCTATATTGAAAATAACTATTTGTACTCCTTCTAACCAAAGGTATTATTCCTATGTTAGATATCCTTTTATCATGATACGTCTCATGACTTTATGCATATAAGTATCTAACATGTGCAAACCATTCAAGATTGAGAACAACTGCAGAACAAGAGACTATTTATTCAACAAACTGTACTTTAAAGTTAGACACACACACGCAAGCATTTCACCAACCCTAAAGAAACTATAGTGTCCATGTATCGTAAACTTTGTACTGTTTGCGTATGTCCTGAAGCATATGTCCAAGTGCACCATTCTTGTGAGATTTGGCCAGCGAATGTGTCTACTATTGCGGCAAGCTGTTTTTTTCAAGGTCTTCTCCGTTTGATTGCCACGCAGTCTTGAGACCTGGGATTTGTAGGTAGACCACACACGCTCAATGCTATGTGTACGGGCAACTGTTTCTGCGTTTACAAATGACCGGATTTGGTTTGCTGAATAGTGAACATATCCACTTTTAGCCAATGCCATCATGTAAACCCTACATTGATCTGAGAAAATAGTGGTCCGTTGGGGAACATAACACCTTATGACTGGGATCAGGTACTGCCAGGATTGTTTTCTGACGAGCCTCAGAATGGGTCGCTTTCTCATGCCGTGTATGCCTAGCATTCCAATAACCTAAGCTCGTCTCCTCCAGGTCCGTCCAAATCTTCCCTGACCATACCGTTTACAAGAAGAAAACATGGTAGTAAAAGAAAAATTTATTTTGTCCAGAAATTCACAAAGTTCTTCGTATTTACTTGTTAAAGCACACGGAAATATAGAATTTGATATACTATATATTAGATAATTTAATTGGCTGTGTAAATGTCAGGGTTAAAAGGTACAAAAATAATGTATTAAAAATTCACTTATAAAAGGTCTTTACAAGATATTATCATTCCACTTTTAGATAACAAAACCAAAGTATGATCACATTTTTTCTTTTAAATGAAAAAAAAGTTGTCAAATTACACTGATTTGCAACGGCATTAGAACATGAGATCCGAAATACCATTATCTATGTTACAATAATGTTGAGGAATCTGACCTCTGATGCTGACTTTCTGCCTAATTGACCACTGCAGGGCTTCGGTCAGAAAGCATGTGAGCCATGAGTGAAGTTTAAAATATTTACTGAAGAATTATAAGGATAATACAGAGCAGTTTCTGAAAATATATAATAAGAAACTAGGGCTGGACAACAATTCAATATCAATATATACCGCAATATACTTTTATTCAATAACGGTAATATGACTTCTGAACAAATTTCCGATATTTCGATATACATACAGTATAAGATTGCAGCGTTTCACTAACTGGCGTTCAAGCTGAACAGAAAAAGCTGCAACACATTGGCTACCCTCCATGTATTAAGTACCAAGCTACTGCTAATAGCTAATGTTATCTTATGAAATCTTTTTTTGTGACTTGCAGACTTAGAGATCATCTGATGAAGGGAGAGAAACAGGGAGTAAAAGCAGAGACAATGGACTGCAAGAGGAAGATCCCGTGCTGTAGCATTACTCTGTGTTTAATAACATGTATTTCAGCTGATTTATCAAGGGAGGTGGGCGACGTATTGATAGAAAATAATTGTAATCTGATATTTCTGCAATAGAATACTGCGGTTCTGGTGATTAAGTCACGCCTAGAAACTGTTATTACTTTGGTCTATTTTGTCTGACTAGAAGGAGGACAACTACCCCCCTCCCGTTGACAAATCAGCTGAAATAAAATATGAAACACGAGGGAAAGCTCTCGGAAAATATGTCTGGTCACCTGCTGGTATGACTTCTGTGAAGAGTAACAACTGAAAACTGTTACCACATAGCTTTTCTACTGTAGGCTAACTAACAAATTAGCCGTTTCTGCCGTTTTAAATAGCAAGTAACAGTAAATGATCCGACTTAAACGGGAGGATAAAGTAGTTCCTGGACCACCCTGCCCTGTTTCTAACATTATGCCAAAATAAACTTCACTGTTAGATTGCATTAACTCACCAATCCAGCAGAAAACTACAACCTCCGCGTTAGCTTTGACGTCCCTCTCCTCATCAGCTGCCTCCATCTGGTAAAAACTCCACCGATATACACTCTTATTTTCTTCCAGTTATTATGTCACACACAGCTCAAGTGCAATTTATTTCAGTCGTCTTTCATATTATTCACATGTGGCCTCTATTAAACTTCAGTATGAACCATATACTGCCCTGAAGTTACCCACATGCACAGAGGAACACGTGGTGTCACATGCACATCCCCTGATCACTAACCGGTAGTTCCCTAATAAGCCTGGTTTTTGTGGTCCCCGGTAAGTACTGGTTAAGTATCTATTAGTCCCTGATTCATTCCTCTTTGGTTCTCCTGATAGTAGTTCCCTAATAAGCCCGGTTTATGTGGTCACCAGTAATTACTGGTTAAGTATCTATTAGTCACTGATTCATTCCTCTTTGGTCTCCCTGATTTCCATTAGTTCCCTATTCATCCCTAAGGTGTTCCCTAGTAACAAAGCATATTTTGTGTCCAGTATTGTAAAGTGTTACCGTTCTGTTTTATCAATATTTGTGTCCTTGTGTGTTGGCTTGTTAAGAAAGCATTAAATTCACCCTGTAATTATTTTACTCTTCAGCGGTCTACTGTGATTACTACAATGAGAAGGATCAGTGTAGCTGGCATTATGAAGCCTGCGGTAGGATGCTAACCTGTAGCCAAGGAAACTATCTTACCCACAAGCTGGAAGGTAGGCAAACATTTCAAGTTGTGTTTGAATGAAATAATGCCATTTGACTTAATATACAGCTAAAAATATATATTTTTTTAAATTTATGTTTTATTGCAAATTAACCTGCTGAAGATAACATTTTATTTGCTTTTGAATCTTATTTATTTAATTATTTATTTATTGTTTGTTTGTTTGTCTCATTTTGGTTCTAAATAATACTTACAAAAACCTCTCCATTACAGTGAAATGAAAATTAATACTCTCTTCGTTTCTTGGTAAAGGCTGTTATCCAAGATGTCCAATAGAGGCACCTTACTATGACGAGAACACTAGCGGGTGCACTACATTAAGAAACTGCTCCTGTTATTTCAATGACATTGTTGTTCCACCTAGAAAAAAAGTACTAGTAAACTCTAAATGGTGGTAAGTTAAGACTTTTCTGCTGTAAATGGTAAATCTTGATATGAATATTACTAGCGTTGCCAAAAGATTTAACTACTGACTACATCTTACTCTATTATTTCTAGTCTCTGTGAAAATGGAGCCATTATTTGCAGTAAGTATGGAAAAAATTAAGATGTAATAAATGCACATAATGCATACTACATCAGCTACATCTATGTCATCTAAAGCAATGCCCACTACCATCTCTACAGGTACTGTAACTACAACGTCATCTACCACATCTACATCAGCTACATCTACATCATCTAAAGCAATGCGCACTACCACCTCAACACCAAATACAGCCACCTCAACCACAACAATGCCCACTACCACCTCAACCGCAACAACTGCAACATCAACCACAACAATGCCCACTACCGTCTCAACCCCAACTACAGCTACCTCAACCACAACAATGCCCATCACCACCTCTACAGAAA
>JBAMHW010000026.1:12548793-12560315 GCA_037177495.1 Rhadinocentrus ornatus | reverse complement strand
TTTTGAGATGGGATTTTTGAGTTTTCTTAAGCTATAGGCCATAATCAGCGATATTGAAACAATAAAAGGCTTGCAATGTCTCAGTTGATTTGTAATGAATCCAGAATGTATGACATTTCATGTTTTTAAATTGCATTACAGGAAATAAAGAGCTTTATCACAATATTCAAATTTTCTGAGACAGTCCTGTATATAGTATGTCTAAAAATGTCCATCATCTGGTCACAAGTTATAGTTTTTATTTGTGGATACCTAGAATCTCCTTTGTTCTCTTTTCAATATGTAGAATTTAGTTACAACTCACTAATGCTGCATTTGCTAAGAAATACCACAACACAACGACTTTGCTATTAAGATTATTTCTCAGATTTTTAAAGCAGTTAATCCTTAGAAAGAGCTGATTTTAATGTTTACATTAAGATTTTTTGAAGGCTTGACCTAATAGTGAGGGAGAATCTTTCAGTATCTGGTTTACTTAACAGACAGACAAGACATTTTCTGCAGCTAAGTTGTTATGAATAAAGAACAATATTTTGGGTTCATTCCTGCATATCAAGATTGCGACAAATTAAAAAATAGAGCTACTAACGAGGTCATGATGTTATCTCAAAGATGCAATGGGTTTTATGTGACTCATTATTTTTTTTGTCTTTAAGAAATATTGGAAGGGTATGCTCTCCTGTAGTTCATAATGTCAATAAATGGTGGAGCAATTTCAGTAAAGAGCAGAAGTGTTAACCTAAGCTGTGATCTCTGATGGCAATATATCAGTTAGATAAAAGCCCCAAGGCACATACAGGTATAGATCATTTCATGATGAAAACATATGATGTCTTAAAAGTAGAAGTGAGACTTTAACATATTAATTACGATTTACCAATTAAGTTGATGGACACTTCAGATATCGGCTAAATTTGTCAGGTATTTTACAGGGTAGCTCAGGAGATGGTGCACACCTAATAAAAATTAATTTTTCTATCAAAAACAAGGCTGATTAAGAGAATATATTTGACGATGTATTTCAAAGAAGCAACTAGAGACAAATCTAGAGACTTTTTCTTGCGTTATTGGAGATTTTGGGAAACTGACGTTCACTATTTTTCAATGAGATTGGATAATTAGAAAATCTGTAATTAATTAGATCATTTTTTAAACAAGTCTCAACGCTACCTGGTAAACACACAAAGATTATCAGGCTGCTTTTGTCCTGATTTTCCCCTTCAATGACGGCAAACACCCAATTATCTTAAGTCTTATAAGATTATCGTATACAATTATCATTTGGTCTGAGGTGTGCTAAGAGCGAATTCATCTCGATAATCAGCTCTGAAACAAGTCGTGGCCGACAATCGGAAGTATTGAACATGTTCCATATTTATGACCAAAAATCTTTGTGTGTGAGGAGAGCCGACTACTCCTAAGTTGTGACTGTGTGAATGGTGACGAACAGAATGTAGCCAATCAGAGAGCGACCTGGCTGGGGAACAAGGAAGGATATGAAGTCAGTGTTCACGCTGTCTCCAGTCTGTTATTTTTTTTTATCAGTTCTGACTTTTTCTGTTAACAGTAGTCCCAAGACCACCATCATTTCCTCGTCTTGTATACGATGATGTTTTATGTTTACGTGTGAGGTCTCGACCAGATAAAAAATGTACCAGTATTAGTGTACCAGGCCTTACTCGTTCAATAAGAATTAATAGGATGAACACCTGTCATGTTTTCACGGGTTTTTTGGTGTTTTGGTTTTGTGGTTATATTTTGGGGTTTTTGTCATGTTTAGTTTCTGTTTAGTCCATGGTTTAGGTTTTTTGGTTTTGTCATGTGTAGTTCAGTTTTCCCTGGTGTTTTCTGTCCCTGGCTCATTAGCTCACCTGGTCTGATTTTGATTCACTTCACCTGTTCTCAATTTGTTCCCGTGTGTGTGTGAGTGTGTGTGTGTGTGTGTGTGTGTATATACCCCATGGTTTCAGTTCTTCCCAGTCAGATCCTTGCATGTTGCTTGCGTGTTTGTTTAAACTCCCTGTCGTGTGTGGTTCCTTGTCCTGGGTTTTGTTTTGGAAATAAACCTTTTACCTGCATCGTTCTGTCTGAGCCTGCCCTGCAATTGGGTCCTCACCACCACCACCACCACCACCACCACCATCCGTTACAAACACCAACCAGGTGCTGCAAATCAAACAAAACTGATTAATTGATCATCAACAGGTGTGACTGCTTCTATAAAGCAGAAGTGAAGGTTAGTTAGTGTGCAGCTCTGGAGCACGGAGGTGTCTTTAAACACAACACCCAAAAAGAAAGAAAGCAGAAATGATTTTATGGAAGCAATTGTTTCCACCTATCAATCTGGGAGGGATTATGAGGCAGCTCCAAACAATCTGGAGTCTGTCATTCTTGAGTGTCAAAGATTATAAAATATTCAAGAAAGTTTCCAATCTTCATGGGGGGGGTCCCTCCAAGGTCGGCGCGTGCTATAGAACAGCCTGTCTCTCAGACACAGGTTTCAGCATTTTCATTTTAAAGTTCATGACTGAGAAAGATTTATTGCTTGTGTGAACAGTAGGATAAAGCTTCTTCTCCCCACAAAGAACACAACACAGCTTAGGTTTGCAAAGTTGCATCTAATTAAACTACAAGACTTCTGGAGCAACGTTCTTCACACAAACAACACCAAAGTGAAGATGTTGAGTCATAATGCCAAACATTGTCGCAAAAACTCAAACCGTACATCAGCTCAAAAAACCTCATAGCAGCTGATGATTTTGGTTTGTTTTCTAGCCATTGGACCTGCACACCTTGTGATAGAGTTATCAGTAACTTCTCTGTATAAAGGACAATGATCCGTATCACACCATCAAATTAATAATATGAAAAATAAAAAGGTTGCAATGGCTAAATAAAACTTTAATAAAAAAGATAAAACTGAGAGTGGGACCTTTTTTTTCATATTTTCTTGTCTCTCCTTTGTTTCTCTGTCCCATCCTCTTTCCCCGGCCTCATATCCACTCTTGTCCACCCAATCTACATTTTGCCATCATTTTGTGTCACACATCTGGCAGCAACTATCAGGTAGTGACATTTCCACATCTGCTGTGGTCCACTGCACAGCGCAGTTCACCCAAATGCCTGCAGGAGGAGCAGGAGAACAGATGCTGTCAGGAGCTCAAAGACGAGAACAGTGACCCTGCATTTGTTTGACATAATCACCAGACAACCAGAGAACAGGCCTGCTCACATGTCGCCAGTTATGAAAGTGGAGCTGTAAAGTACAGATGGCAAAACCAAAGCTTATATAACAACGTGACTGATGTTGGAGAATGTAGATGTCCAAATTTAGACATCTGCAATCAAAACACATTTTTATTCCTCAAGTATATTTATTCCTTAAAGTAAGTTCTATATATTTTTTCCATCAAGTAAAATATCAAGTAAAAATAATAATTTACTGACAACCAAACTTTGCAGTATATACCTTTGTGGATACTGGCACCCAAACTTCTGAGGCTTTATCACGGGATGTTTGTGAGATTTCTATCACCTCCCCAATGATTGTATATCATTTTTTGAGACATTATTATGTCAAACAGTTGTCCAAAATGTTTGAATATGCGTCCAAGTCAGTTATTAAAGTATGGCCAAATAGCTTTCGGATATGATCAGACTTTGTCAAAGTTACACAGAGTCAAAGAAGTTTAATTAGTTATTTAGACTGTCTTGAATATTTCGAACACTTTATAACCCAGTTTCATAACAAATAAGTGATTGATGAGGCTATAAAAAAGAATATAAAGAATCTTATAATTTAGCTCAGAAGGCAATCCTTTAAATATTTGTTTGGAGTAGAACTTTTGGATTTTCACACAAACCCACAAGAAGAACTGGGAAGTTTATGTGATTTGGTATGTAATGACCCATTAATGCAGTTGTTTCCCACCCTTTTTTCTTAGGGGAACTTTTTTCATGCAGATACTAAAAAGCCATGGACCCCCTGCCCCACGTCGTGCTGAAACCATGCTTGGTTTTATGCTTTAAAAGTGAGATTCTCAATATAAATACTGAATCCTGGCTTTGGTCTGTCCTTCGATGAAGCCAAAAAAAACCCAAACATTTAGCCTTACTAATTTTTTTCTTAAGATAGGGACAATATGTGGACATTGATCACAATGGCTCTAAATGTTTAAAGCCTCAGAGGACCCCCGATGCTCTTTGGGGGACCCTCTTAGGGGGTCCCGGACCCCAGGTTGGGAAACACTGCTCTGGTGAATACTTACTGTTTAAGAAGCGTGATAAGGTGATGGGATGTGCTGTACTCAGACATTAGTGCACAGAGAGAAAACCATTGTTAGGTGCTATCAATAGCACAGGAAGACTTTGATCAAGCCTTGGAAACACCCAACCTTACAAAAGCTGAATTTCTCCGGGAGAGGAAATCATTTCACTCTTTGAAACAAGCAAACTAACAGAAACAGTAGGCTCACTCTACAATAAACTTTGGTCAGCTTTACGCTGCTGCTGTTTGTTGTGCGTTCAAAAGGATGGATACTTGGGAGGCCTGTGATGTTCACAGAGGAGGATGTGCGAGAATGTGAAGGTCTGTGTGTTTGTACTCAGAGAACCTCTGAACCTTTCTAAGCTTGTCAGACAAGCATCCTACTGGAACAACCACTGCAGTCACAGTTGTGTTTGCATGTGTGTTTCTGTGTGTGTGAAGGCTACAGGAGTTGGATGGCTTTTTATTGACATGATCAACAAGCGCACATGAGTGCCTGAGTTACTGATTACAGGTGATTTTATAATTTTTTCTGTGATAAGACTTGTGCTTTAAGCACAAAGTCCTGTCAAAGGTACAACAAGCTTTGAGCTGGGACCCTTCATACTGTAGGATCACTGCTGCCTCACAGGTAAAACAATTTTAATGTTGTTTGACTTCTTCTTACTCTACAAGCTTTACTTTAGGATGTACTAAATTGTTTCATTTTATATTTGTTGTTAGCATGTGTATACTTTCATTAGATTATTCTGAAAGAAAAGCAACTAAGATTATTTTAAAGAAATAATAGAATAAAAAAATACTTTTTAGGGTGAATTTGACTGCAGTGGATAACCTAACATAGGTTGTTGGTAACACAGTTAGGTTTTTATTATTTTTTATTTTGACTGGTAAATATAAAATTGCAATGTTACATACAAAGTGTGTTATATCACAAGACATGATGAAAGGAAAGTTTATTTTTTGACAAACTCCTCTGATTTTCTTTTTAATAAAACTTTTTTGTATCTGTACAATTTCCCCCAACTTTTCTTTATCTCTCTCTTTTTATTTTTTGTCTTCTGATAGATCTTATTAGTGCTGTTTTTCTGCTGTTTTTGCATCTACACACAGCAACATCATGAGTGTAGAGTCCAAAAAAACACGTAAGCCAGGCTGCTGCAAGCTCAAGGTTAGTGAAATATACCCTTTGCCTATATTTCAAAGTATTGGATTTTTGTAACAAAAATGTCTAAAGTCAAAAAATTTTGATAATACCAGGACATTATTATCATTTTTTTTTAAATGATCTTGACTAATTTGGTTTGGTCTGACATTTTTTGTCTATATTATCAGCCTATATTATCACAAATATTATTCCTGAGCTGTTTAGTTAGATTTTTTCTTTTGTATGGGACCTTCAACATACCTGTTTGACTTAAAAATAAATACTCATGAAAGACCAAAATATAGATGTAAGATTGATAGTAAAGTGATCCTTGAGATTAAAACTGGGTTTGGGTTATTGTGACATTTATTCATACCATCTAAGAGTAATTTATGGGCTCATTTTGTCGATATGTTGTCATAGTTCATTACATCATATGTGTGCATTATTTAAGATGTGGTGCTGGATAACTAGTTGTTAAAAAATATATTAATAAAAAATAAACATTATCAACTTTAATAGTTCATAAATAATTTCCTGCAAAAAGAAAAGTGAAACATTGTGAAAGTAAAATCTGTTAAACTCTTGTGGAAATGTTTACTTTGATTGGGCAAGTAGTTACAGTTATCTAAATCATCAGATAATAGTCTGTGCCCTACAACCTACTCGGAATCCCTGTCAATAACAATCTTTGTGTCAAGGGTATGACAACATGCAAACAAGATTTAAACTCCAGGTAGCTGAGGGGTTCGCTAAATGCTACTGCAGATTACAAATAAGATCATGGAAGCTCTTAATCCTTATTGTAGCTGACTGTAGCCACACCTAGCCAGCTAGTTTAGCCAAAAGTACTCTTAAAGTACTCTCAATCCCCATATACAAGACAGAAAAGTGAGGTATTGTAAACATTGACAATAATGTATCAATTTTAAATGGTTTTAACTAGGACAAAACCAGTAATGTTTTTCTTCTTTTTTTTTCAAGAACATTGTTAATTTCACTCCCATCAAATGTACATTGTTTTAAATTTGCTGAAAGCTGATCAAGTACCGGTGTTTAAATATGTGTTAAGTGCTGATTGTGAATTTAATCTGTGATTGTATGCACATAACAAAGAAATAACTTTTATTGAATCAATTCATTCATCTAATCTGTTCACTCACAGAAGAAGTTAATAGTCAAATATCCATTTAAGCCTAACTTTGATTTAATTTAATCAACACAGCTCATCTGTAGTGGCCTAACCTAATAACTTGTTGGGGTGTTTTTTTCAGCTCTTCCTGGTTTCTCTGGCATTTGTGTATTTTGCTAAAGCTTTCTGTGGAGCCTATCTGAAGAGCTCCATCACCCAGATCGAGAGGCGCTTCGATGTACCTAGCTCCCTGATTGGGGTTATTGATGGCAGTTTTGAAATGGGTATGGGCAAGTTTGTTTATTTGTTTGTATTTTTACCTTTGTTCAACCGGCATTTTTAAGGGTGTTTATAGCTACACCACAAAGAAAAAAAAGACTTGAATTAATCAGAAGAGCAATATTAGATTTGTTTATCACAAAGTATTGGTTTATTTTGTACAAAATTTTGATATTTTTTTTATTTATTTAATAGTAAATGAATATCTATTATTTATTTAATAAGTCTTGTAATCATTAAAGTGTTTTTTTGTTATTTGTCTTTTTTCTAGGTAACCTTCTGGTAATAGCCTTTGTTAGCTATTTTGGTGCTAAGCTCCATCGTCCCAGGCTGATTGGTATTGGCTGTTTGATCATGGCCATGGGATCATTCCTAATAGCCCTGCCACACTTTTTCCAGGGACTGTTAGTACACATCTCACTTACTATTCTTATTTAATGAGCTTGATTTAATATGCTACAATAAGGCCTTGTTAAGGTGAAGTGGCTTTTGGAAGTATTACTGATGTAGTTGCTTAAATACTCAGACAGCAGCCCAGATTTACTGTAAAATGTGAAACAGAAAACATCCTCAACTCAGCCATGTCCACAGACAACTTTCCTTCCAATGTCATCTGCCACACTGTTGTCCATAACGATGCAATTTTGTAACATTTGAAAAAGCACAAATATTTTTACTTTAATTGAAATTACTTTGGTGTATTTATATGCACAGAAAAGTTGTACAGAAAACCTGACATATTTGTACCAATTATCATTGTTTTCTAGGTATAAATATGAGACTAGCATGTCTCACAACACTGAGGTCAACAGCACTAAAAACATCATGCCCTGTCAGTCCAACCATAGTGTGTTTGACAGTAATGACAAATATGATGAAATCACCCAAAAAGGTATTAGTTAACCACACTTGATCCAGTATGTTATGACTCATTTTAGATTTCTTCTGCAATTCATTAATTAAAGACAAATTTCTTCCCCTCAGACTGTGAAAAAGCAGCTGGCTCATCCATGTGGATCTACGTTTTTTTGGGAAACATGTTGCGTGGAATTGGAGAAACTCCTATCATGCCCCTGGGAGTGTCCTATTTGGATGATTTCTCTAGAGAGGAAAACACTCCTTTCTATTTAGGTTTGTTTTTTTGTTTTGCTTTTTTCTAAAGTGCACAATCTATGCAAGTTTTGTTTTTTCTTTTAAATCACATTTACAGCTATTTCTGTAAATGGCTCTCAATTTTTATGTAATCAGCCTTTAGTTTAACAGTGTTTGCATTGCATTCCCTGTACCATTCAGATGTCCTCAGTCTTTCCAAATGAATGCTTAAATATCATACCATGCATTATTTTCTATCTCTTCCCTACTTTCTCTCCCAGCGTTCATCCATACAGTGGGAATCTTAGGACCTATGGTAGGGTTTATGATGGGATCCTTCCTTGCCAAGATCTACGTAGACATTGGATTTGTGGATTTGGGTATGAGATTGTTTATTATCAGGGCAAATTTTTATTTTTTATAAGTACAATAAGAGTTGTTAAGCAAGACTGTGCCATATACTGAATATAATTTGAGCTATTCTCAGTATCTTGCCTCAATATAGGTTATCTGTTAGTTATTTGTGTTGGTAATATCCTTACTGATAAGACTGATATTTCAAACAGTAAAGACCTCTGGCTGATGTGTACATCGCATACTTTCATCCTTCAGCAAAGCAGTTAACCTTTTTTCCTTTTGAACCTTCACGCCAAGGTTGTGCTACAAGAGCAAAATCATTAGTCACCAAACAACTTTCCTCTAAAGGAAAAAGATTTCCCAAGATACCAATTACTTAATTTACTAAATACATGATTTGAACTGAATAAGAGGCCTATGTCCCCACCACCATGCTAATGACATAATAGTTGATGAAGAGTGTTAGAGGTCACTTAAAAAGCACATTCTACTTCATAAGACAAGGCAAGGCAGTTTTTTTGTATAGCACATTTCATGTGCAGGACAATTCGCAGTGCTTTGCATAAAACAAAAGCATTACAGATATTAAGAAATAGTAAAAGGCAGAAACAAATAGCAAGAATCACAATAAAATCATAAATTACATTAAAATGATTAAAAAGAGAAGTTAAAAAGTTACCGTGCAGAATTCATTCATAGGCGCATGAGAAAAGAAACGTTTTTAACCTGGATTTAAAAATGTCTACATTTGGTGAAACTTTAATCTCCACTGGCAGTTTGTTCCACTTGTTTGCAGCATAACAGCTAAATGCTGATTCTCCATGTTTAGTCTGGACTCTGGTCTGGACTAGTTGACCAGAATCTTTGGATCTAAGAGCTCTGCTAGGTTTACATTCTCTGAATATATCACAGATGTATTCTGGGCCTAAACCGTTCTGGGATTTGTAAACGATCAGAAGGTTTTTAAAATCTATTCTGTGACTGACAGGAAGCCAGTGTAAAGATTTCAAAACTCAGATCTCTTAGTCCTGGTTAAAAACTCTAGCAGCAGCGTTTTGGATGAGCTGGAGATGTTTAATGCTCTTTTTAGAAAGCCCTGTTAAAATACCATTACAGTAATCAAGTTAACTGGAGATAACCTGGATAACCTGTCTACGCCCGTGTCCTTCCTACAGACAGCATCACCATCACCCATAAGGACTCTCGCTGGGTGGGGGCCTGGTGGCTTGGCTTCATAGTGACTGGCACAGTGATTTTGCTGTCTAGTATCCCCTTCTTTTTCCTGCCAAAGTCGTTGCCCAAACAGGGGCAAGAGAAGACCAAGAGTAAAAGCACAGAGCTGTCCACTGTGACAGAGCAGGAGAATTTCTTGCCAGAGGAGACAGAAGAACACGAGGAGAAGTCAGTCACATTCCAGCAGATGGTTAAAGGTACCATGATGTTTACATATACTAAGTTATGTACATGGAATATGTAAATTACTGTAAATCTTAAAGAAGGTTATTCTTTTTTCTTTGCCAGACTTTGTACCATCACTGAGGCGACTCTTCAAGAACAGCATCTTCTCAATGATGATCCTCACCTACCTGGTAGTTGTCAATGGGTTCATTGGCATGATCACCTTTAAGCCAAAGTTCATGGAGCAAATATTTGGCCAGTCAGCATCCAAGGCCATTTTCCTCATAGGTAGGGAGCTACAAACGAGCCTCTGCTGTCTGAGTTTGCTCAAGTCAACTGAAACAATGATGTCAAAGGGAAGTGAGATAAAAACTGATTTGAGATCAGACCTGCTGTGTGTGTGTGTGTGTGTGTGTGTGTGTGTGTGTGTCAAGCCAAGTGGCCATAATTAGCATTTAATGACTGTTTACCTGAGTGGCTACCAAACATTGTTGTTGTTAGAATATGTTCTACATTCACCAGATATGGAACAATAACAACTAGCTGCTGAACAGAACCATTTTGTTTTGTGTTTGATGACAGCTGTGGGGTAAGTAGCCCAAACTGAAGAAGCTGAGGTATATAGATTAAAAAGATATTAATATCTGCAGATTCTCTTTTTTTTTTCTTACAATTTTGATATTTTATAAAATTTAGGCAACACAGAGTTAAATGTGGAATTATCTTTATAAAGTGAGCATGAATGTGCAGAATCTGGGACATTTTACCCTTCTTGTTTCCATATTTCTTTCTGATCAATTACATTTAAGCAAGCTGATCTGACCCTATTGATTGTGTTGTACAATATGTCCAACAGCTGAGACCAATAGATCTACTGAATCTACTGAACCATCTATTGATCCACCCATTCAGGCATTATGAACCTTCCAGCAGTAGCTCTGGGCATCATCACAGGAGGTTTTGTGCTGAAACGTTTCAAACTGGGGGTTGTTGGAGCAGCCAGGGTGTCCATCGCTGCATCTCTTGGGTCCTTTTGTATGCTTGCCATTCAGGTTTTCCTCCATTGTGACAATGCAGAGGTGGCTGGTCTCACCGTTTCATATCAAGGGTGAGTAGGCATGCACACAGCCATAGACTTATTTTAAAGCCTTATGATGAACATCTATAACTAAATATTTCTTAACTTCTTATCAATTAAGAATATGTAAAAAATAAAATAAAATAAAAATCTCACCAGCCTGGTGTGTGTGTTTTTATTCATGTCCATGTACACTAGGGCTCAGCAAGTATCCTACAACCAACAGACTTTGCAGTCTCAGTGCAACAAGGATTGCTCTTGCTCAATGAACCTCTGGGACCCTGTGTGTGCCTACAATGGCATGACGTATGCCTCACCTTGTCTGGCTGGATGTCAGACCTCCACTGGGACTGGGAAGGCAATGGTGAGTTTGCAATTTGCTGCCTCCCCTCTGCTGTAATTGAATATATTACACTATTGAACTTTTGTTAAGAACAGCAGGGATTTGACATACTTTGCTGCAGACAAATAAACAGCATAAAGATATTAACGGCTTAAAGTGACAAAAAATATTATGCTTTTCTTGTTTTTTAGGTGTTTCATAACTGTACCTGTGTTGGAATGACAGAGACTCCAGCCATGAACATGTCAGCAGTGCTGGGCCAGTGCCCCAGGAAAAGTAACTGTGACAGCAAATTCAAAATCTACATGGCTTTGTCAGTGATTGGGTCTTTCATTTCTGCCTGCGGTGGGACACCAGGATATATTGTGTTACTTAGGTAAGACACACTAATGGCAATTAAATTAAAAGCTCATGCCACTTCTTTTTTTA
>JBAMHW010000026.1:12517662-12538246 GCA_037177495.1 Rhadinocentrus ornatus | reverse complement strand
AAAAACCTCCAGGGGACCCCCCCCCCCCCCCCCCACACACACACACACACACACACACACACACATTGTAAAGCAGGTGCAGGCTGCAGTGGTGGGAGCAGAATAATTCTCCAGTTTAACTGATCATCTTGTGGCATTTATGAGTTCAGAAAAACACAGTGAAATGTAAAATCTAATTAGCTGCGCTGATTCGCTTCAAAGTGAATTACAGTATAAGATATTAGCGAGATTAGCAGCTGATTTTGTTTCACTATGCTTTGTGCCTTGTAGCTCTTTATTGGGGCACTTTCCTTCGCCTACTTCTCCAAAGCCCTGACAGGGACCTACATGAAGAGCTCCATCACTCAGATTGAGAGACGTTTTGACCTCTCCAGCACACAAATTGGACTCATAGATGGCAGCTTTGAGATGGGTACCAGTTTTATTTATTAACCCTAAAGCTTCATGATGTACATTTCAATGCTTTGGATTGCCCTCCCTGTCTCAGTATATGTACGTGCATAAGGTACAGAATTGGGGAAGGATTTATTGACCAAACTATTTCTGTCTCCATGATGCTAGGTGGTTATATGCTTCCCTCTAAGCTTGATAAAACTGGGCTCTCTATTAATTGACAAAATAAATTAATTTAGCACCAGGTCAAGCCATGAACTGGGCCCCTTCAGTGATATGTACATTTCATGTATTCTTTATGTTTTAATTTTCTTATTGGCTTCTTATTGGTTGTTACTTCCAGGTCAAAGATAGGAATACCTGACAGTATTATCTGGATGTGTTAGTATGTTCACGTATGTTTAAAATCTGGTATATGTATATTTGACGTTATATAAACATCAATTTCCATCTGCTTTTTTGTGAAACTCTTAGCTTATAATTTGCTGCTCTCTTCTGCGCTTTCTTATTGTCTTTCTTGGAGGTAGGCAACTTGTTGTTTCTAGCCATGGTTAGCCATTTTGGGGCTAAGCTCCATCGGCCTAGACTCATCGCTGTGGGATGTTTCCTCATGGCTGTTGGGGCCTTTCTCACTGGCCTGACCCATTTCTTTATGGGACGGTAAAATTCTAAAACATTTCCATTAAACAAACTAATTTAAAAGCAGCAATAATAAATTGATCAAACTCTCTGATTTAATTTAACTTTGTGGTTTGATTTAACAGCTATAAATATGACACAGTTATTCAGGTCTTACAGAATAACAGTGTGAATATTGCTGCCTGTGTGGATCCTCGGAAAATAGTTGATGTGCCGGAGATTCAGATAGATCCCTCTGCAGAAGACGCTAAAGGTATGAGTACTGCATGCTGCAAAAAAAGGTCATGAAAACATGTACTGATTTCAGCCATTCAGGGAAGCAGTGCAACTTTATGGATGCTTGTATCATTCTATTAACAACTTCACCAATCTGATTTAGACTGAATGTCTACAGGTAAAATTACATGAATTTCTATTGCATTTTACACAAAGATTAATGGTTGTTAATAGATAAACAACCTATCAACTGTGATGTAGTACATTAATCTTTGTCTGTATATTAGCTCAGAGAATCCTGCAGTCAACATTGCTGCAGACGATGTTCTTGTTGAATCAATGATGTCATTGTCAAAAAGCAAAGTTTGAATCTTTAGCTTGTCTCATAAGATGCATTCAGAAGGATATACAGCGTGGTAACTGCATGCAATGTGGTCATGCAAGTTTAAAGCTGCGCTCTTTTAAAAGAAAACTTTATTACTGCTCTTTGTCTAAGGTTTCAAAATAGCAATCCTTTTCATCTAATGAATGAAATGCAACATTTGATTTATTTTATACTCAAATGAGAATATTTCCTTCTAGAACAAAATATTGAATCCAATCTGGGAAAAATGTAATCACAGTATGGTTAAGTGTTGGTTTGGAAAAGATATTAAAGAAAACATTGATGTACCACATAGAAAAGTGACTTTTCACAGAGGTTTTTCTGTTTTTAACAAAATCCTTATCATTGATTCCTAGAATGTGTAAAAGAGCCTGGTTCCAACATGTGGATTTACGTGTTCCTGGGGAATGCTTTGCGAGGGATTGGAGAGACTCCGGTCACACCTCTGGGCATCTCCTACATTGATGACTTTGCCAAAGCTAAAAACTCTCCCTTCTATATAGGTAAAATGACATAGTTTGCTTTTTTGAAAGCCTTTTCATCTGTGTGTATTCCATTATGTGATTTAACAGAAACGTCTCTTTTCACTACTAAGCCATTTCATGTGATATAATAATCCTTTTGATCATTTTGTCAGCTTGTCTGCAGACCATTACACTCCTGGGTCCCATGTTTGGATTTCTCCTGGGTTCCTTTTGTGCCAAACTATATGTTGACATTGGATATGTGGATATGGGTAAGCCATATTTCATTTGAGTATAAATTTACTCGAGTACTCTACATGCCTACAAGTTAGAGATTAATCATGAGATTTATATTTCATGTTAAGCCAAATAAGTGGGAATTTTGTGAAAGTCTAATTCTATTTCACCTCACACCTCAGTAAGAAGTGAATCAGCTGTGTGATTGTCAAACCCCTGGTTGAACCAGAAATGACTTGAAGTAGCACATCCGGCATTGTTCTACAGACAACCATGGAGGCAAAGTTTCTGAATGACCAGATAAAAGTCTAAGAATGACGTTCTCCTGTGTCATTTCTGCAATATGCTGCTTGTTTAGCACAACTTGCCTTGAAATTTTACCTTCACTCTAATCTTTTTGTGCTATTTAATATTGAAACTACACATACAAAACTTAAAATGCTGCTGAGTTAGCTTTTTGTATCAGCTTTAGTTATGTCTTGTTTAACTAACATTTAGAAAGCAAAGGCTGACATCCCTTCTATTTTTCCTACTAATTGTCTATAAGTGACTGGTAACTTTTTTATTTTATTTTTTTTTTAAATATTCAGTTCCTAACAAGGATAAATTAAAGAGTGCATTTTTGGAAATTGTCTCACATTTTTGATTGTTCAGACCCAGGAGAGTCTGTCTGGAGCCTCATTTAGACTGACCCTGCTGCTCAGGGGGCAAAAGGTTTGGCATACTAACATGAAGACAGGCAGCACATATCACAACAGCTTAGTTAGAGTGTCCCTGTGAGGAAAAAGTCTTTACTTTTAACTTTACTCAGTTATTTTCTAAATTAATTATTGATTTGGCACAAAGGTGTGGTGATCCTTCATTCAAACCTCAGCTAGGGCCTTTCTGTGTGGAGTTTGCATGTTCTTCCCATGTATGCATGGGCTCTATCCGGGTACTTTCTCCCACAGTCCAAAAGAAGTGTTGTTAATTAGTATTTCTAAATTCTTCCTAGAAGTGAGCATGAATAGTTATTTCTTTCTGAGTTGGCCATGCATTAGACTGGCAACCTGTCCAGGGTGTACCCTGCCTCTCGTCTGATAGAAGCTAAGATAGGCTCCAGTCACCCCTGTGACCCTGCATTAGACTAAGCAGGCATAGACAATGGTTGAAGGAGGAACAGCAGTGGTCTGCCAGTCAGGTTGGTGATTCAATTCTAAGTTTCTCTAACAACATTTTGAAGTGTTGTTGGTCAAAACACTGACCAACCCCATATTGCCTCCAAGGCATCAGCTGGTTTGGGAATGCGTGTCTGATCAATAAAAAGCACAGTAACCTTTAATGATTTATAGAAGAACTGCTGTGCGTGTGTGAATGTTGCATGTCATGTTAAACTAGTTTAATTGGTTAATTTACTCGTGGCCAGCGAAATGTCCCCTTTTTGAAAAGAAATTATTCTCTTTTCTGTTGATATTGAACTTGTGCATGACAAAAAATGTTTACTTTGACATAAAAAAGGCTGTTCTACTCGCTACTTGAGAAGTACAAATTAACAAAAATGTGTTCAACACTACTTGCAAAATGCACTGAACAGTGCACATATAACACAATTATAATCCCTGTAGCTAAAATTCCTTCTTTGTAAAGCCTAACACATCATGGTATCACTGAGAGCCAGAAGCACTTCACAGATGACCTGGTAAGAAAGGTCATCAAGTGACATGAATTTAAACTTCAATGGGGCAGGCCTTGGTCAAAGAATAAATTAATTAAAGGGGACTTTGTTCATCAAGGGGCTAAAAGGCAGGACCTCCTGCACTTGCAGCCATCTCCCCTACACGTGCCTGTAGTGGCGAAGTAAAATGTGACGCCCAACATAGTCAGTTTACATAATAATGAACTGAATTAACCACTGAAAGCATCTCTGGTTCTGATGTGATCTTACTTGGAAATGTCTTTATAATACAGAAACTGTGATCATCACTCCAAAAGATGCTCGATGGGTGGGTGCCTGGTGGATGGGTTTCTTTGTATCTTCTGCCCTCCTGCTAATTTCCAGCATTCCTTTCTGGTTCTTGCCTCGTTCTCTGCCAAAGCAGGAGGGTGAAGAGGAAAAGTCAACCCATGCAACCCTGGATGGGGCAGAGGATGCCCTCAACAGCAACCACAACCTCAAGCTGACTGAAATTGCAAAAGGTACAAGAGGAAACAGTCTTCCTCCATGTGTATGTGATGGTTTATGGAATTTGCTTATTATTTTACTGGATATCTTTTCACAGGGTTCCTTCCATCGCTGAAGCGTCTGTTAGGAACTCCTGCCTACTTCCTGCTTCTTTGTGGAAGCATCCTGAAATTCAACTCCTTCATTGGCCTGTTCACCTTCAAAGCCAAATACATGGAGCAACAATTTGGACAGTCTGCATCAAGAGCCAACTTTCTCATAGGTAGAATGGGAGCTTTAATGACTCATACAAGTCATTTAACAAGTCATCACACAAGTTTTAATACAATAAATACTGCCTGATAAGTCACTGACTTCCAGAAATATTCTTGTCTATGTAGAAGAAAATACAGCAGCATAAACTCAATATAAAGTATAAACAAAATTCAGAGAACATTAAAAGGCAAACAGGACATGTATTGCAGCTTGTGTGAATGAATGAAAAGATGAGTCTTCAAAACTCTAACATGCCTCTCTAATACTATTTTATTCAGTCCATTATCTAAGAGTCATAAATGACAAAATTCATTTATAGCAGAGTCAGATGGCATTTCTTGACCCCTTATCAGATATGAGGTACGTTAAATGCCTTCGTTAATTCTGTTTAAGTGACAGGATTAAGTGTTTCAGACACTGCTCACTTCTGTGTTAATCTTCCCCATGATTTTATTTAGTCATGCCAGGGAACGTGACAAAAAGAGCCATGATGCTTGTGCAGTATTTATCCTTTGCATGAGATTAAAGAGTACAGTCACAGTTTTCTCACATCATATTGCCATAAAACATTGTAAAAGAATTAATTGCTATGGTGAATATAAGCAGCTTAAAATATCGCTTTTCAGAGTGAAGTGAAGTTAAGTTTCTTTATAAAGCACATTTAAAAACATTTGAAAACAAAAAAAGATTAATCTTTTATCAGGCACAGAGCAGAAACGGCAGCTGCCACACAAGCACAGTTTCCTCTTATCTATTTGGTTTAGAGGCTGTATAAAGGTTATATAAGATTCCCTTGCTACAACCAATTATAGTTAAAACTATGATGTAGGGATGTGTGGACACATTGAATTCAATGCACGTTAAAATGAAAGTCCAAGGGATGAAAAAAGTAGAGCTATACCTGTCTGGTTGTCTGGTAGGCGTGGGAGGTAGAGTAGGGTATCGTCTGCATAGATTGAAGCCATATAAGCTGATGATAGGTGAAAGGAGCCAAGAAGGTAATTGATTTTGCAAAGAGTAAGGGGCCCAACAAATTTGCCATAGATGTGTTTAAATAAATACCACAAATGAGCCAGTATCTGTGGTCCCTGAAATTGAGACATTATAACTTTCCATTATACAGATTATCTTTCACTTTTCTTTTAGGGGTGCTAAACCTGCCAGCGGTGGCAGTGGGAATCTTCCTGGGTGGACTACTGATGAGGAGGTACAAGCTGAGTGTGGTTTCCGGAGCCCAGCTCTCCTTTGCCACATCCTTCATGGGGTACCTCCTCTTACTGCTGCAATTTGGCACCAAGTGTGATAACATACCTGTGGCTGGGCTCACAGTGTTGTACAATGGGTCAGTGCTGAGACAAATCAAATTATTGTACAGTTTAAACTATTGTTTTAGTATCAATTTAATCATTTCATTTGCTGTCTTTCACTGTCAGATAGAAATTTAAATAATTTTTTATCCTTTGCAGGACAAAGAGTGTATCATACAATGGAGAGATGCTCTACTCCGAATGTAACAGAGACTGCTCATGTCCAGCAGAAGACTGGGATCCTGTCTGTTCAGATAGTGGCATCACTTACATCTCCCCATGTATGGCTGGTTGCCTCAACTCCAGTGGATACGGCAAGAATACAGTAGGATCACACAAAAATAAAGTGTTCCCTGTTACCTAGCATTAAATAATTAAACACAATTGAACAAGTCACTTAATTAAATATGTCCATCTGTTTAAATTTCCTGCATAATGTAAGATTTTTATTACATTTTTATTATTACATTTATTATATTAATTACAAAATCCTTCTGTCACTCTGCTGTTTAATTGTTTTAAAATCCTGGAATATGGGACATTACAGATAATTACAATTATTGTTTTTTCTAAGTAAAGAAATCATTGCAGCCTTTTTTTCCCCCCCAGGTCTTTCACAACTGCAGTTGTGTGTCCACCTCCTTTCCAGCAGGCAGCACAATGTCAGTGAGGCTCGGACAGTGCCCTCATGTCAAAGACTGCAGCCGTAGTTTTACCTCCTACATGGCAGTTTCCGTTCTGAGCTCCTTTATCAACTCTTTGGGAGCCACACCAGGCTACATGGTCATTATACGGTAACCCTTTTATAAATTTCACTAGACCATTTAGTGCACTATTGGCATCAACTGGCTGCTGTGGCCCTAAGTGAAGGAAGTATCTAACATGCAAAGCTCAATCAGTTTCTCTTTTAAGTAAAGTTTATTGTGGCAACAAATTGGGAAGTAAACAGAGACGATGCTGACCAAAGATGTGAGCTGACAGATAATGTGTAGGTGTTGAGGTAAAGGTTTTTTTAAGGTGGCAGGCTGGAACTTAATGTCACAGGATGGCGTCCCTGCACCTGGCCTTCTCGTGCACCCTGATGTCCACTCCTTTATGTTTTCACAAAGGGCCACTGAGAACCCACAACTTCTTCCACTGAGACTCCATTATTACATCCGGCAAGGCGGAGGTCATGTATTTGGTGGTGTTAATCTGTCTGTCTGTCTGTTAGCAACATAACTCAAAATTCCTTTGATTAATTTAAAAAGTTTTTCTGTACCTGAGTCTAAATCACATCTTGCCTGGTAGCAGACAACAGTTTTTTATTACAATGGTGAGAAATAATGAGAGATGACAAGAGTTTGCTGCCTCTGTTACTCCACACTAAAGCCCAGAAGGTTTAATATTCAGCACATCTTTGCTAAATCATTTTTTGTTGTAAATATTCATTATTTGTTTTCTTTCTTGATTTTGTCCTTTTTTTGGAAACACAGATGCATCTCACCAGAGCTCAAATCCCTTGCACTGGGTATACAGGCCTTGGCAACCAGGACTCTTGGTATGCTTCATTATTTGCTATCACATGTAAAACACTCAGCTACTTTTCAATCAAAGGGTTTGATTTTCACTTTTGGTTGTCAATACAGGTTCCGATAGGTCAAAACTAAAGCTCCCTCTTCTGATAAAACTGCAACCTGTGGTTTAGTTTTTCATGTTGAAGCCATAATATTCACATATAACTTAAGGGCTGAGGAAACCCATAATTTATTTTCATTGCAATGTTCTTTGTTGATAACTAGGAGATTTTTGTTTTTTGTAGGAGGAATTCCTGCACCTGTGTATTTCGGAGCTCTGATTGATTCAACTTGCATGAAATGGTCAATCAAGAAGTGTGGAGGAAGGGGGGCATGTCGCATTTATGATGCCGATTTGTACAGGTGACCAACTGACCACAGGTTAAAATTTTTCTTGTGTTTGTAAATTGCTTGTCTAAAATTTGTCCATTCATTGTCTCCATTTACAGAATCATTTTCTTAGGTCTGATCACTTGTCTAAGTGGTTCCTCCTATTTCTTCATCATTGGTGTTATCATCCTCCTCAGACAACAGTTTCGAAGGCCAGAGCAGCTAAAAGAGTTGCATCAATTAAAAGCTTCAAAGGAAATTGACGTTAGGACCCAAACAAACCCATTTGAAGAGACTAGGGTTTGTTCTATAAATCCAAAGCCTCATGGCTCCAAGGTTTGTGAAAGTGTTGAGAGACACTTGAAGGAAGATGGGGAGGCTGATATTACAGAGCAGTTCACCCATGATGATGGACTCATCTCCACTAATATAACGCAGGAGCCTAAATGCCTGACAGAAACCACGTCTGAGTTCACTCATCATTCTTCTGACGGAGCACAGAGATGGTATGCAAGGAAACAGTGGCACAGGTAGAAGAGAGGCTAGACAATCATGCAGTTACCAAGAACAACTTAGAAGGAGGAAGTTAGCAAAAAAAAAGAAACAAACAAAAACCTGCTGTACTAAATTTGGGCAAAAGTTATATTTACTCTCAAGGTGAAGAGGGATTTATTTTTCAGATGGATGCTTAGCATGCTAAGTGCTAATAGTACTTCCCTTTTTATTATTACAGGATAGAACTGCTCTATTATGTTTGGTCCTGAGCAGGATAGAAACTATTATATATATATATATGTAGAAACATGGTACAATACTTGATGTAAAAATAGAATTATGCTGGACGGGCACACTGACCAATGCAAAGTACATGCAAAATGTCAGCTATGTATGTGTATGATTAAGTCAGAGCTCTGTGATGCCTAGAATTATACATATAGTAGAGGAAGCTTGGACAAATATTGTTTATTTCTGTGAATAAATTAATCATTGAACAAGTAATAATAGACTCTCGCTTCCTGTCCCAAAATGGGATGAATTTCGTAAGGAAAAATAATAAATAAATGATACTTTCCCATTTCATCGCTTTTTGATTAAGTGCAGAGGTTTGATGGGAACGGAGTATAATACATGAGTTTGAAATGAGGAATTCAACTCTCAAAAGACAATGACCAACTGACATGGAAATTCTTCATAAAACCGGTGAGAAATAAATCTGTAATGCTCCAGTTGTCTTTTATGTTATTTATTATGTTGCAGAAGGAAAGCTGGTTCTAAAAGTACAAGGGTCTCATTCTTTCTCCAAGAGCGGTTTTACTTTATTCTAGGTCTTGTCCCTCACCAGTGCTGAGCCTGTGGACAGTGTATGCATGAAAATTGTTCAAAGTAAAGTACCAGTCAAACGTTTGGACTATTACTAGCAGGCGAGAGGCCTGGAGGTCAGTCTATAATTATATATCTATAACTGATTACAAGATATTCAAAACTGTAAAGTGTTTGAGGAATCAGTGTGTATTTTTTATTAGCATTTTCCAAATTGTTAAAACTTTTTCTGATTTACAAGCACATAATAATGAGCATTTTTTATGTAGACCGCAAAGTGTTATTCAGGGTTGCCATGCATTACTGAAAAGTTGATATAGACAATCTTAGATAACTTTGAACAATTTATTATCCTAACTTTAGGATAATGAGGGTTATTTCTGTCACAAAAGCAGTAAAAGAAAACTGTGATCCTTTCCAAACATGGAAGAACTCTAGCAACTAAACCTCTGATGAAGTATGCTAATTCATCTCTAGATCTAAATCTAGCAGTTTGTTTATGAACTTGTCTGGGCTGAGCTCTCTGTTTTTTGCAAATCAGGTGTCTGTCCACAAGGAAATGTGCATCAAACTAAAATCCTGAATCTAACAAGGTGTACCCCAAAGTTCCTTCTCTATTTTTCAGTGCTTTCAGTTGGAGCTTCTTTCAATTAACAAACGCTAAGAAAAAAAGCAAATAAATATACGCCATGATTACACTACCCTTTAGTTTTCTGTCTGGCCTGCAGACTCTTGTTGCTCTTCGGAGTACAGTTCTTCTTCTAAAATCCCAGGAGCCCAAGCTTGTTACATCAGTCCCCTGCTGCAGGGCCTTGTGGCTTCAGTAGCTGTAATTGGCTGTGTGTCCTTGGTAATTTACTTTCTCCAGGACATTGTATTCACCACTGCAAGAACATGGAAATGCTGTTCAACTATTGCCAGTCATGAAACTATACTATCAAACGATGATGATTTTGAAGATGTTATTTGTTCATCTACTTGTTAATTCATCTTCTTGCAGCACAAGTTGTTAATCCCATATTAAACACCAACATGTTTCTTTTTAAAGTTGAAAACTAAATCTAACAGCAAACAAAATTGCCATTAAGTCATCTGCCGTGGATGGTGAAGGTGATACAAGTTGTGGTAATCTGTACTGCTTTCGCATTACTGAGGTTCTGTTCTCAGTAAAGAGACTCATTAAACCCAGTAAGTCTGAACCAGACAGTTAGCGGTGAACACACCAGCTGTTTACGACAGTAAAACAGCTGTTTTGTTACGTTAATTTGTCTCCTTACATTTATGTAATTAGTTGATGACAGCAGTGTTTGCAGCAGAACAGCTGGCTAACTGGTCGTGTTCACAGATTAACAGGTTGTATTGACTGGTTAAAACAGCAGATCTTAAATTTTGTTCTTTAATGTCTTTTCTTAACTAAATCATCTTTTTGTAAGTGAGAATATGATTTTAACCACGATTCATCAATATAACAGTAAATCAGCAGCTTTGTGGTTTTCTATATCAGTCTATTGTATTTGCTATTGGTTGTGGGCTGATAGTCAGATACTTTTGGGTTAAAAATGTTTTAGAGGCAGCTTCCGCTTTTTATTTAAGGTTTTGTCAAAATGTAATACTAATGCAGCTTTAATTGAACCTGCTTAAGACAACATTTCCAGAAAAGAAGAGCAGGAAAATTATTTTCATCTGATCCATGTTTATTTTATTAACAAATAACATTTTTTAAATGGTCTGTATTTATATAGTGCTTTACTGTACCTTGAATGATACCCAAAGCACTTTGCCTCATAGATCACATTCACAAACTGATGGCAGAAGCTGTCATGAGCTCAACAAGGATCGAACTGGCAACCCTCAGGTTACAAGACAACCACTCTACCCACTGAGTCACACCACCCCATGGAAGTGTTTAATGTGTCACTGAGTTCTGCAAACTCACTGCGTGGTTTTAGTGGTTTTAATGGGCTGCACAAATGATATTCACATTCATTACGATACATTCATTAAAATGGAAAGGTCCACATATTAACTGCTTCCCAGATTGTTTGTTAACATAATTGTCTTGAAAAGATGTCAATGCTACTAGTTTCTTGTGTTTTTGTGGGAACTTGGCAAACAAATTTGGCTATTTTACTGAGAGGTTACCAGGACATGGGTTAGGCCAAGCTGATAACAGAGCGCCCTCTGCTGAATCACGTCTTGAGCACTCACAGACTTTTCTTTTTTATTTTATAGAAATTTAGTGCGAACCCCAAAATACAATAAATATTACATTAAAAAAAAGAAGTAGCACATCTCAATATTTAAATTAAGCAAGAATAAATGTAAGTACAAAAGTACTCATATTTGATTTGTTTATTTGGATTATATCACAGATAAAAATTTATGTTACCTTCATCAGGTCATCTTTAAGTCTACAAGGTTAATCATACAAATGAAAGGTTAATTTTTAGTTCAAATTAGCTGGTTACATTCAAAGTTTTCTCACATTCAAAGGAATGATTAAACTTCGAGAAAAAAGTACAGCCTTTTTCTGGACCAAGATAAAGAGGCACATATACTGGAGCTCTTATCAGCAGTAACAAGCTACAGGGTTACATATGTTTTCTTTTTGGGTTTGTAAGACCAGATCAGATTCAGCATGGTCTTCTAATCTCATGAATATACAAACAACAGCTCTCAGTTTTGGTTACAGTAAAGAATGTTTGTCTGAACACATGCATTTCTCATGTTTTACACTGTATGAAGATGCTTGAAAGAAACTTGCCTGCTCCTATTTCTCCTCCTTAAACACCCTCCATCTGTCAGTTCATGTAGACGGTAGTGAAATTACAGGTAAGAGTACTCAACAAACTTGTATGAGGATGTTTTATGAATGGGAGATAGTAATGCTCAAGGTAGCTCTGCATTGTTTTTCAACACAAACAGCAAAATAAAAACCCTTTCATCACGACCAAGAGTCATCCATCTCCATGCAATTAAATTAGAAAAACTGGCAATTGTTTTCCCAATGGAGGCAGCAGTTGGTGACGTTAACTGTTTATTTGTGTCTGTGAATGCATCACGGTCCAGAGGTAATTTATACGGTGTACATGAGTGAATATTCTTCTTTGAAAAAACCAACTTATTCTTTTCTTTATGGGTAACAATAACCTAAAGGAGATGTGGACACGCCCCCATTGTTACCTGTAAACACAGTAAACACTCCACTGATGCTTTCAGCTATTATCAGAGGCCACATACAATTACATTTGCTGGCACAGTGGACTAATCATTTTCTGGTGACTTTTGATCTCAATTATGTTCAATATGAGAGGAGTAATAAACCATACTGAGTATGTATCATGGAACTTACAAAACCTTAAATATGAATTGGAAAAAAAGGTTATTTAAAGGTATGAGATAAAAGGAAAGAAAATTTTGTTTCTTAACTGGAAATGTTGCTGTCATTCCTGCAAGATGCAGCTCCTTACTATTCTGAGTGATGCACTTTACATATATATCTATCAGAAAAGGTTAGAGTAAGTCCACATACAGCCTATACTGTAGACTTCGTTCAAACTATATGTAAAGTTAATGTCCATAAAAATCTATGGCAATATGAAAAATATCTTGTCACTATCTTTATCTGATAGTAACTGGTCTCTTGTGAAGTGTACGGGAAGTTCAGGGTGGTGTTCTTTAGACTGCAGAGGCTTTGAGGGTGTCATATGTCCATTAAGACTCCACTGTATCACTTTTAGCTCAAAGTGGTGGTGAAAACCACCAGCACTTACCAGCAGCCCGCAGCCTGTTCTGACATCTCTTCAATGAGACAGTGGGATAATCCCTAGAGATATGGATCATGCAGAAACAATAACTATAATAATATTGCATTGCATTCTTATAAAAGCAATGTCCATTATAATCAACTGAAATTGGAGCAGTTTATATCATGTGCTCAGATAACTTAATTTTTTTTGTATTATTGTCAAAACCAAAGGCAGTGATATTAAATTGTGCTTATTTTCTGCTTAATACAATCAAAGCAGCTCTGGTAGCAAACTTTTCACAGATCCTCAGAGGTGTTGTTTTCTTCTTCCAGAATGTTGCCTCACAAAAAAAATAAATAAATAAATAAAAATGAAAGCCTGTAACACCATCGCCCAACCTGATCTCAGAAAATTCACTACATGAAGACAGATGACCTATTTACACTATATTACATAGGGATGACACAGTTCTGTAATTACATGCCAGCAGGAGAAAATGCCCAATATTAAGTCATTATTCACATTTATTGTGCTGTGTACATAAATTTTCTTGTAGTGCTGGAAATATGGATTTTGTTGCTCAATAAAGTATAGAGACACAAAGGTTTTTTGGGGAACAGAGGGGAGAGTTGCAATAAGTCTATCCAAGAGACCAAGGTATGATTCTTTAATATGTAAATGGTTTGTTAAAAAAAAAAAACATATTAAAGTTTTCTTTGGGTTTCAGTGTGATAAGGTAGGCAAAAGAAAAGCTACTTTGTTAAGTTTAGCGGCTTCAGAAAAACTTGGTTAGGCTTGGTGAAAAAGTCATACATTACAAACATTACTAAGAAAACAACCATTTCATGTAAATGTTTGAAACGTGAAGCATTTCACAGACCTGAAATCGTTGCTGCAGCCTGGAGGGAATTTATTCTTCAGATAAACTGTGTTTAGGACTGTGAATGAATTGGTAAAATGCTGTAGGTTATATTTATGCAGAAATACTGAGAATCATAAGCGGTTCACCAGCTTTAAAGAAACACTACATAACTTTTCAACCTTAAAACTTTGTGCTTCTGACTTGTTTTAAAGTCACACTCAACATTCATTACAGAGATTCCTGGAGCCGTCATTGCCGTGCAGCATCCCGAAGCTGAAAAACCACACTTCACAACTTTTTTTGTTTTTTTCCAGTACAGGGCATCACATGACAGCTGTGTTTTGCTTTACTGCACCACATCACAACCCAGTCATTAGATATCAACACACTGGTTGATTATAAACATGCAACATGGCTGGCTAAGAAACCCAAGAAAAGAAAAGCATAAGATAAGTCAAAGGTTTCAATCCGACTGACTTTTACTGGCTGTAGAGAGCTCAGAGAAGAGACAGGATGCGAGACAGACCTATACTGAATAAGACTTTGTTAGGGGGCACCAAAGAGTGAAAATCAAGTTCAGTTGTGCTGCTTTTAACCACTTCTCAACCCACAATAGCTTATTATTGGGCAACTGGAGAAAGACTAAACCAGTTAACTAAAAGAAGCACAATGGAATTAAAACATTGATTTGATGTGTTATTAATACAAAGTGTGACAAGAATATTTATAACAGTAGATTCAGACTTTCCGAAAAAAAAAAAAAAAGTTGAATTTGTGGGCAGGTTTTTTATGAAACTAAGCAAAGAGGTAAAGCTGCTCATCTACTTTTCCACTTGTCACATTCTCTCATTCCCTCATTTGCTTGCAAACCATTACTCACATTTTATCATTACTTCATTAATGAATGCTTTGTTGTGTGTGGCATGTACCATTAGAATAATAAGAGATCATTCATTATTAAATGTAATTCATCTCCACATTTATAATTAATTACCTGTGAAGCCAGTGAGGATGGACTGAGGCTAAAGTTTGGTGACCTAAAACTTCATTATGTGTCTCGAGGTAAATAAGAAGACAGCTTTTCATTTTGACAGAGTTCTACTCCCTGCTGTGGGTTTAGGGTGGGTCAGTCCCACCACGGCAGCTGATGCCATTGCTGACGAAAATGATGATGAATACAGTGACGTACAGAAGTGTGTGTGGTTTTTTTGTGTTTGTATGTGTGTGAGGATGTTTTAAAACAAATCTGAATGTATAGGTGTGCATGAGCTATAGCATACATGAAACCCACTTTTTTCCCCCACCCCTTGTGTAAATGAAAATGCTTGGCTATATTTGGACGGAGCTGATGTCACAAGTGGTTTGAGCAGGGAGCCTATAACTGTTGAAGTTGGTTCGTGTGACAGTCCGACAAACCTCAGACTGCTCCAGTGACGGACTGGGACCTGGATAACACAACAGAAAGTGAGTCCTTTATTTCTCTTTAGGCTTGGATGTCTTCTTTTCACAGTTCTGTACTGTACATAAATGGTGTGTTTACAGTTTTATATTACTTGTGAGATTGCTTGTAAGATCGTTTTAATTCTTTAAGGTTTTCTTTTAAATGCATGTTTAAATTTTAAGGCATCAAGACCAGCTAGACTACAGGAAAATGTACACAAAATATCACCCTTTTCATGCAAATATGGGCTTGTTTTTTTATTAATATTTGATTAATGTTATCCATGGTTTTGACAAAAAGAAAACAAAATCAGGAAAATGTCTATTATGTCATGGATTTTTTTTAAAAAGTTGTCTTGAATGTCAGAAAATCCAGTTATAATTAAGGTGATTTTTCAAAATTTTAGTGGTAGCTATTTTTCCTATATAAGTAAATAGTTACACAAAACCGTAAAATTATGTATTAAACCTCAATAAAAATATGTAGCTGTTGAACTAAGATTTTTTTTTTTTTTAAAATAGCATCTGATCTCAAAATAAAAAAAGTTAGAAGATTCATGTGCACAGCTTAAAAATTATCTAATAAAAGAATTACATATTACTTTTTTTTCAATGTGTTTATTTTTTGCACATTAAAACTTCTGGAAGATCAGTATTTTCCTGAAAAGAAAAAAAGGATGCTTTGTTTTGTTAAAGTCTGACATTATTCACTAATTAAATTATAACCTTTTCATGCTGCTGTTGTTGCTTTTCACTATTTGTCTCCATAATGAAAGAAAATCAAACTTCGGTGCAACCCTTGTGTTAAAGCAGGAAATCCAAATCAACATTATGTATCACCTGAGGGTGCCTGTGCCTCTCCTTGTGGTGCTTGTGTTACTGCGCTGCATCACTGCTGCCCCAAGTCACAGGTGAGTACAAGCAGACCATTCAGTTGCAGAATTTACATTTATAAAAATTTTGCACATCTACTTTTTGCCTAAATGTTTATCATACTATGTGAGATTTCTTGTTAAATTAATATTTTCTTACTAGCTCAGTTTTTGATATATACGTAAAAATCAACAAAAAAATGTTGAATTTCATAGAAATGCTAGGTCTAGAAAGGCTGCAGTGCTCTGTCTGAGGAGCAGCAGATCAAACATGTATAGCTGTGAAGGTGGAAACAAGCTGAGAAAAAGGGCTTCATCGTGCAGCTTGGGGAGGGGTGGGTAATTGTCCACTCTTTCCTCTTTCTCTTGGGACTGGTAGATGTTTTGAAGAGGATATCATCAGTGTGAAACTGTTTGCCTCTTTCTCCTTCTGTGATTCAGGTACTTCAATCCTAACTCATCCTTTGAGCAGGAAAGTGCTCCTTCAGACACAGAAGACTGGTCTCTTCCTGAGCTCATCTCCAACCAGTTTCTTGGCCTCATGGGCACACGGCCACAAAGGGGGCTCACAGCAATGAATAGGTAGACACAAATCAATGGCCATAGTAGCTCCTCACTGTGTGAAAAACATTCCAGCTCTGAAGCTTAGTTTAATGTTTCTCGGTGTCTGTGCTGTTTAATTTTTTCAGCCACCATTTAGAGAAGAGGAAGTGCAACACAGCCACCTGTGTGACCCAAAGGTTAGCAGACTTCCTGGTCCGTTCTAGTAACACAATTGGCACTGTCTACGTACCAACCAATGTGGGATCTTCCACCTATGGCAAGAGGGACCTACTGCAGCCTCCCAACTACCTGCCTCTCTAGTACCCTTTGAGGAGACTCTACAGCACTCCTCGTGTTGTGATGATATAACCAATCATCTTATGTAATAATGATTATGAGAATGACGTTAATGATGGCATTGATGGTAATGATCATAATGATTTTTTATTTTATAAACTTTAAAAAACAGTGCCTTTGTTTTAAATTATTCAAATTCATGTATGTTTTCTTCCAGCTTGGTTAATGTTGTGGTTCTGTAAATGCTGTTCCACCATAACATGATGGAAATGTAAAAAAGACGAGAAAAAAAAAGAAAGAAAAACAAAATAAGAAAGAATTCATTGAAAATATTCAATAAAACTAAAGAACTGTGAAGTCACATGAAAGAAATATTATCCATTGTTTTGATAATAAAATGTAAAAATATATATATTTTTTACTTCTTTTGCGTTTTAATACATATTATTGCATATCATCACAGCACATGCAGGACATTTACAGAAAGATTATTCCATCAAGTGATGCCCATGAAATAATGACAAATCATCATGATAGTCATGATTTAAAAAAAAAAATTAATGAAAACAAAAACCATGTTAAATTGATGTGCTTTCCAGCTACTCACTGTAGTCAAACCAGTAAAAAGTTTGAACACACTTTCCCATTATATCCAAAGGGAAAGTGTGTCCAATTTTTTTTACCAGTGTTGTAGGTACAACTTCAGGGAGGGTCAATGAATATTTTACACCATATGATTATTTAATAAAACTAAGCCAAAATGCAGAAGTATTGTGTGGAAAAACTAAATACACTCAATTACCAAGTACCTTGTTGAACTACCTTTGGCAGTAAAAATTTAAAGTATTCATTTTTTGTTTGAGACATGCTATTAGTTTTAGAGAGAAGAGGCTTTTACCTGCAAATCTTGCAAACAAGCTATCCTTGTTCACTCTTTCTTTTAAGTGTACTGTTTTGAACTTTTGAACACTCAACATGTTAACTAAGGCCTGTAGAGTCTGAGATGTAGCTATTGAGTTTTCTTTGTTTCTATGTACATTGCTCAGTCTGATGTTGAATTGCAGGGGCCTGTGCTTCTGGGAAGATTAGCAACTGTCTTGAAAGCAGAACTGCTGAACATTGGAATTCAAATAGCTGGGAAATAACCTTGTACCACTTCCTAGATTGCTGGGTAGCAACAGCTGCGTTTCTTAAATAATTTCTGATTACTTTCCACCAAAAAATTTAAAATACTAGAACACACCAGATCAGCAAACTACCAAAGATATTTACTTCTGCATTCAGCTTAGTTTTTGTCAAATAGAAGAAGACACTGTCTATTATCTCAAGTGTTGCTGTTCGTATTTCTCTAATTTCAGTAAATTTCTAGTAAAAACCAGACTGGTTAGCAAAACTTTCACACACACAAATGCTACCACAGCAACACTGGATAATAAAAAGAAATCATTTTTATGTAGTGGTATAAGGTGTTAAAAAGTTGCCGGGAGAAACTCCTTTATTCTCTTCTAAAAAACAAAACGGGACAGCTTCGGTTTGCACAGTTGGATATAAACAATTAAGATGTTCTTTGGTCAGAAAAGACCAAAGTGTAGATGTTTTGTCATATTGCACAGCACCACGTTGGAAAAAAAATATTTGAGCACAAACATGCTGTAAGAACTGTAAAGTACAGAAGGGAAGGGGTGATTATTTGGGCTTTTTTGCAGCCACAGGTTCTAGATGCTTTGTGGTCACTGAGCTGACAATGAACTTCTCTGTACACCAAAGTATTAATTATGCAAGCACACCAGTAACTCTATAGCATGTTAACTGGAAAGAGAAAACAATAAGGTTGCAATGGTGCTGTCAATGTCCAGACCTTAACCTTAGTGTGACAGGAGATTATGAGAGTTGTACAAAAATTCATTCTTTTTTACCTTAGTGAGCTAAAGCAACTTTCAAAAGAGTGAACAATTTGAGAAACTGATAACAACATCAAGAAATCATTTAGTTGGAAATAGTTCTCACAGTCTGCTTCTATATTTGCTTCTATTATTATTATTATTATTTATTTATTTATTTTTATTATTATTATTATTATTATTATTATTATTATTATTATTATTATTATTATTATTATTATTATTATTATTATTATTATGTCCTAATACATAAAGCCTTGGAATCAAAAGAAGTATTTTTTCATAATATAATATATTGTTTATTTATATGTGTATACAAGAATATTATATAAATCTCTAATCAACTTTTTAATTAAGTCTTTTGTATCAATATTTACAATGGAAAAAATAAACATAATGTTTATAATCACCCCTATGACGATGACAAAGCAAGGACCAGGGTTTCCCTTGCCCGGATGTGGGTCACCGGGGCCCCCCTCTGGAGCCAGGCCTGGAGGTGAGGCACGGAGGTGAGCGCTTGGTGGCCAGGCCTCTGCCCATGGCGCCCGGTGGGGCTCAGCCCGAAATGGTGAGCAGTTCCGACTAGATATAGATGGACTCACCTCAACGCATGGCTTGGGCTCTAGAATCATTGTCCGTGAGAGGGGCTGGACCCTCTTCCATTCTGGAGTTGCTCCCGGTGAGAGGTGTCGAGCAGGTGTTGGCATGCTCATTGCCCCCGGACTTGGCACCTGTACGTTGGGATTCACCCCGGTGGACGAAAGGGTAGCCTCCCTCCGCCTTCAGGTCCTGACTGTTGTTTGTGCTTATGCACCAAACAGCAGTTCAGAGTACCCACCCCTTTTGGAGTCCTTGGAAGGGGTATTGGAGAACACTCCTTCCAGGGACTCGCTCTTACTGCTGGGTGGCTTCAATGCTCACGTGGGCAATGACAGCGAGACCTGGAGGTGCGTGATTGGGAGGAATGGCCCCCCTGATCTGAATCCAAGTGGTGTTTTGTTGCTGGACTTCTGTGCTCGTCATGGACCGTCCATAGTAAACGACTTGTTCAGGCATAAGAGTGCCCACGTGTGCACTTGGCACCAGGACACTCTAGGCCGCAGTTCAATGATCGACTTTGTAGTCGTATCATCGGACTTGCGGCCGCATATCCTGGATACTCGGGTGAAGACAGGGGCGCATCTGTCAACTGATCACCACCTGGTGGTGGGTTGGCTCAGATGGTGGGGGAGGATGCCGGTCAGGCCAGGCAGGCCTAAGGGTGTTGTAAGGGTCTGCTGGGAACGTCTGGTGGAGTCCCCTGTCAGAAAGAGTTTCTCCCAACTCCCATCTCCGGCAGAGCTTCAACCATATCCCGGGTGAGGTGGGGGACATTGAGTCCGAGTGGACTGTGTTCCGTGCCTTTAATGTCGAGGCGGCCAGCCACGGCTGTGGCCGTAAGGTCGTCGGTGCCTGTCGTGGCGGTAACCCCCGACTTCGTTGGTGGACACCAGCAGTAAGGGATGCCGTCAAGCTAAAAAAGGAGTCCTATTGGGCCTTTTTGGCCTGTGGGACTCCAGAGGTAGCTGATGGGTATCGGTGGGCTAAGCGGAGCGCAGCTTCGGCGGTCGCTAAGGCAAAAACTCGGGCATGGGAGGAGTTTGGAGAGGCCATGGAG
>JBAMHW010000026.1:12483697-12508331 GCA_037177495.1 Rhadinocentrus ornatus | reverse complement strand
CATGGTCCAGTGTGTTGTCCCCCCTTGTAGCACACTTCACATGCTGGTAAAACTTTGGGAGTACAGTCTTTAGATTGCTGAGTAATTGCAGGAGTTCATAAGTAAAAACATACAAAGAAAAAACTGATGTAGAGTGGAAAAATCACCACTATCGCCCAAGCCTAACTAAGCCACTTGTCATATACTTGTGACCAGGAAGGTATGGTTATAATGCTGATGTAACCACATGGTCAAGAATTTCTTAAAAGCATCTATTTTATTACTTGAAAATCCAGACATAATGTTCATGGTAGACACGGACAAAGCTCAGATGGGTATTCTGTAAAAACTGCTTTCCATGATTTGATATTAAGTTATTGAGTAAAGTGATGCACCCAGTAAGATGAAACTTTACTCTAAAATTATAAAGTTTATGAGGTCTGGATTGTAAAATTGTTGTTAAACGTATGAAGTCATTACCATGTAGCTCAAATGAGACTTTTTTTTATTCAATCAGTGCACAAACTAATAAAATTGAACTCAGCAGCATAAAATAAAGACTCCTATGTGTCCATGGTTTTACAAGGTTATTACCATGTTTGTTTTTTGTGCCTCAAAAACTATTTCCTCTTGTTGATGTGCCTGGAGGCTTTTGTTTAATGGGTTTGCATTTTCTGGGTTACTGACTAACCAACAGGAAACTACAATGATTTAGATGCCTCTGTTGACTGAAGAAAGCTGATATGGCAACCATGGTTTCTGCCCACTGGGTAGGATGGAAAATTCCAAAAGAAAATGCATATAAATAAGAAATGATTAAGTGATTGCACTGGGTATGTCTCCCAGGTGTAAAGCGTGCACTTGTGTGTGTGTGTGTGTGTAGAGATACACAAAGAGAGAGAGAGAGTAGAGCTTTGTTTACAAGGTGAGTCAACAGTGCCACGTGTTAAGAGATAAAATTAAAGTCCACGTTTATATAAAGACCCTGAAGTGGAGGGCTAAACAACCATTGCAACAAGAACCTAAGTACTATTATAATTATTCTTAATGTTACCCAGCAATGAAGTGAGCAAATCTCCAGCCAGTGTAGAACAGACATGGTCAATGTGTTTTATTGCCGAGATGTGAATACACCAGAGTTGTCACATCATGTATAAATAAAAAGACTCAGGATCTGCTAGAAATTCTAAGTCATCCATAAAGTGGCTTATTGCGTGAAGACTTAGCAATTTACAAGGATAAGGGAAACCACCATCCACTTAAGATTATGATGACCTTGCAAACACAGCTTCATTTCCTCTTCTTCATGTTGTTCTTATTTTGCAGTCAGCTTTTGTAATTCTGTCTTTTACTCACGCTCCAGTCACATCTGTGTCATAGAAATCCATTCAAGATTTTCCAGTTACTACATACAACTGAGTTTACAAGTTTTCATTTCGTCCCAGTATTCATGTATCAAAGCACTTTACAAAGCCATGCTAAGAGCACAACAAAGCAATGATATATATATATATATATAACATATATATATATATATATATATATATATATAAAAAACAAAATCACTTCATAAGTAGGTGCAAAATGCCTGACACATTAAGCAACACAGGGGCCCTCACAATGTATTAATCTGTTTGTGAGTCAACAGTTTAATGTCTTTTTAATAACAAGCAGCACTACATTGTGTCATTGTGTGAGGCAGCAGCATTAATGCTGCTTTCTTGAGTTTGGTTCTCGTTCTGTTTTGTGGATTTCTTTGCTGTTTTTTGTCCATTTGTGCAATATAAGATTTTTGTTGAAATAGTAAACAAAAGTAAGTGGTGTTGTATCAGAATAAATGCTTAAAAGGAGGCAAATACAAGGCTTCTCGTAAGAATGCTGAACACAAACAGGTTTTCAAAACACGATTCATAAATTTTTGCGAAGTTAAGGTAAATTATGGGGCTAAAAAAGACGCTAAATTAAGACCTGTTTGGGAGCCAAAAGAGACGACTCTTCTTTGGGAACTGAGCCAAAAGAGCCGGCTCTCTGATGAGCCGAACATCCCATCACGTGACACAAAGTTCATTCAGATTACGGATGTGACGTAAACAGCTATGAATACGTCTAAGTGTGCGTTCGTGTATAGTACCAAGAACCACTGAAATAAATAGGGTAACATAGAATACAGTGATATAATTGGTTACAATTAATTAAATTTATCTATTGTTTATTTAATTATCATTGTCATACAATTACATTTTTTTCATGACAGTATATGTGCTTTAAAAGTAGAGCAAAATAAGCTCCCAGCGGTGTACGCTGACACTGTTAACATGCGCTTTAGAATGAGTCATCCGACTACCAGCATGCATCGCGAGGCGGATTTTTTTATTTTTTTTAAAGATGGGTGGGATTTCTTTGAGAGGCGTTGCCGTACACTACGCACAAGGATAATACACCCGCAGTTCCTCTCTCATTTTCATACGTTGCGCACTTTGCCGCCGAGCTTTGCATTGCTTTCTAAATTGTGTAAGATATCTCAAGATATTGTGTTTTAGCCATGGCCAATTATATTCACGTACCAGATGAGGCACCCGCTGTGACTAAAATAGACGTGACAGTTGACGAGAGCGACTACAGAACCGGTGCACTGCAGCTAATGAAGGAGCTGAGACCGAACTGGAAGCCGTCCGAGGTCAAAATTAAGGTACCATCTATTTCACTCGATAATATTTTTATGTTAATGTATTTTGTGTTATATGTTTAATATTTCTATAATATCTTGTGTCTTAACGTCGTTGTAGATATCGTTGTTTAAAAAGGCGAAAAATTATGTTAGCTATCAAGGTGTTTCCTATTTAGAAGTCTCGCGAGCGACAACCGTTTAATTTGATTCTTGCTATTGACGTCACTACGTCGTTATATCTGGCAGTTATGTTGCTATCACTTTAAAATCGCCATTCAAATTTTAATTCATACTATACTGATTATATATCATTACTTAAAGGAACTAGTGCTTAGTTATTTTAGGTTATGGTCAATGTTTTGCTTTTGCATTTAGTAACTGCGTCAGTTCGGATCGAGATCTAACAGCAGCGGTTCGACGCTCTTTGCTACTCCTATTGAGCTGGAGTGAATTATTAAAACAGCAACTTCGTGTTTATTTTATAAATCTGTCTATCGCTTTAACCCAAACATTGAAGTGGAAGGTGACTAGCATCTTCCCTGTTGAGAATTTATTTTAGATAATTTTGGAAACTTCTGGAAGAACATAAATGACAAACAGAGCATGTCCCCTGAGCATTTGCACAAGTGACTGAATCTAATCCTATAAAGATGCTTATTGGTCAACCAGGAATTGTTAACTTCATTGGCATTATCATAGATAAATGTTGTGAGACACGAAACTCAAACCCCTAACAACCACCCAGAATGTGATCTTTTTCTTTCAAGTAATAAACATCAAGGTGTGGCCCTGCTTGGTAAATAAAGCCAGGATGGTATCTGGTCACAGGCCTTGCTGCCTTTGCCTATATTCCTCAATGAAACAAAGTGGGAACTCAGCAAATGCCAGTCATTGCTTTCTCATGCAAAACAAAATTCCTAGCAGTCTTCTCATTCTCAGTGAGTCCCAGACAGAGTGAACAATTAGGGCCGGTATTTGGGCACCCCATCCATTCACCAAAATGTTTTGGGCTCCACTAGAACAAACTTTTGTTAATGTATTCCGTCCACCATCCATTATGGGTATTTGCCAGATCCCGTCCCTTCTTTAGGTCCATGTAAAAGTCAGTACCATAAAGGTTTTTAGATGCAGTACATTAATAGTATTATGTAATATTTTTAAATGTAGTTAATAATTTTCTTAGGGATAAATAATTTTTGGTATCATACACATATGTAGGTTAGGTGATTTGTGTATCCCTGATTCACCTGTTCTTCATTCTTGTTCCTATATCTGCAGTTTTTCACAGATGGAATAACCAATAAACTACTTGGCTGTTACACTGGTGCACTCATGCAGGATGTGGTACTGGTCCGTATTTATGGCAACAAAACAGAACTTCTGATCGATCGGGAAAATGAGGTGAAAAGTTTCAGAGTGCTACATGCGCATCGCTGTGCACCACGCCTTTATTGTACCTTCAACAATGGTCTCTGCTATGAATTTCTGCAAGGAACTGCTCTTGAGCCTGAGCACATTCGCAGCCAACCAGTTTTCAGGTAATGACTTTGGAAGTACTACCATGACATTTGCGTGATATAAAGATAAGAGTGTTTCACCTGTCTCTTCCTACCATTCTGAGGTTAGATTTGCATGCATAACACACAGTCACATAGGCATGCAAACTCTACACCATACCTCTTAAATGCTTTTAAAGAGTTTTTGTGCATGTTTTAGGTCCCCAGCCCTTGAAATCTAGTTTTGTTACACCGTTTTATTTTCTCCCCTTTCCTTTTACCATTTCCTTATTTATGCCCTTCCTACACAACACACTGAAGGAGTTGCACAATTTTTCAATTAAGTCCAACTTTAAAATGGGCAAAGTATGGAATAATATGATTATTATATCTTTGATCCTCCGCGACTGTTTATTTAACCTGTGCCCTTTGTATGTTTGATACTTAAGTTGAAATCTGTTTTTTTTTGTTTGCTTGTGTTCTTTATTTTTTCTGCTTTTGTTCTGAAGGCTCATTGCCAGACAGTTGGGCAAGTACCATGCCATCCATGCCCATAATGGCTGGATACCTCAGTCTGACCTGTGGCTGAAGATGGGGAAGTACTTTACTCTCATCTCCCAGTACTTTAAGGAGCCTGAGCAGAATGACAGGTGAGACCATATAGTAAATTAAAGTTGGGGCTCTAAAGTACGAGCAGGCAATCAAAAATTTGTTATGTGCGACTATTTTTCTTGGTTGCACCAGTGTGCCTGACATTTCACAGGTCTAGGTGAAGGACTTTTATTACCTCTAGGTGTCTGTCTGTGGATTCTGTATTCAATCCCTCCTTACCCGAACTCAGTGAAGAATAACACTGAGATAAACAGCCAAGAGAAAGGGTGTGTCTTCACCTCTGGTTGGCTCTGATCCACAGTTTTACACCTTGTTTTGTGTTTGTTTGAAACTAAGACCAGCGTACATTAAACACCCGGTACAGCAAAGAACGACACAGACGAGAATAGTGGAAACTACAATCAATTGTAAAATGTGCAGTGACCTGCACTGACTGAGATCAGGATGCCCTCGGAAGTTCAGCAGTCACTAAGAAGAAGTTATTAAAAAAATAAATAAATAAAAATAACAACACTGTGCAGCTCAAGATCAACTGAACAAGCTGTATGAATTTCTGGTGAAGCATTAGATTGAGAATAAACTAGCTGACAAATCGTCAGCCTCAATCAAACTTACTTGGTTGTTTTGAGCAGCACTTGGATGCCGTCCTGGAGAAGACAGAAAATAAATATTAAAGTGGTTGATAAAACTACTATTATATGAGGCTGCTGTGAATTTAAAAAAGAAAAACAGAATAACCAAAACCCTGGATGTTTCTGACTTAAGAAACCCAAACCACGGCATATAATAAAGGCAAAAATGAGCTGCCTTTCACAAAATTCATGTCTAAGCAAATGATTATCATGAAAGAGACTAATTATAAATCCGGAGGAGGGAACAATCTTGTTGAGCTACTTCAAAGTTCGAAATGCCTAGCTTCATTCAGTTTAGTGAAGCTAGCACTTTGTTTATTAAATCGAGCTACTGAGAGGGATGCTGTAAAATTTGGGATGCGCCTCAGGTTTTTTGCTGGTACACCCAAATTAAAATATTTGGCGCAGCAGTGCAAAAAGTTAGTCAGGAGCCCTGAAAGTTGTAGATCCTCATATGTGGCTGCTTAACTGAAATGTTTCCCTGAGTTGCTTCAAGCTGACCTGATAACACCCAGTTCAGTGTCACTTCAACTGTACATGTATGTAAAATGGGTTTGAGAATACTCATTTGTAGATGAAAGGAGTGTTTTTATACATGGATTACTCACAGATTACCTGCAGGCTCTAAAGGACCAATGTTTAAGTCATATATGTCCAAATGAACTTGAATTCAGCACTAATTAAAGTGTGAAACATTATAAAAATCAATATACCAATTAAAAACCGAGCGTCGTTCTGATCATGAATCCCTCTTACTGAGTCACAAATGATCTAGCAACCCCAAGTGCAACAGTGGGAAAATTTAGTTTGTCTTTTGCATTAAATTCTTCTTCAGGGTTACTTAAAAGCAATGGTATTCACAACCCTCTAGATTTGACCTTGATGCACACTTTGGCACCATCAACTGAGGATAGTTTTAGAGATAATGTTTGCCTTCTTGTATAATCGCGTCAAAAGATAATTCCAAAACAAACTGCAGCTTTGTACTATTTGATTTCCATGAAGGACAGTTAAATGTTGACACAGCAGGGGAAACACTGATGAAAACATGTGAGAACTTTGAGGAATGTTATAGTATATCTCAAAGTAAAATCCCACAGAAAAGCTTGGACCCAAGGTTTCCAAGCAGAATATTCCATCACGATGAGATGATCATATCAATGCACTTCACCTTTTAGGGGGATCTGTATATGTGTCCCGTTAAATATTGGCTCTGAAAATGCCCTTTTTTTAATTTATTTTTTTAGTTCTGTCTCTTCCCCTCTTAATGTTTTTTTTATTTTCTATTCCTGTTATCAACTATACTTTCAGGTTCTTCTCACAGACCTATCCACCTCCATTTAAAACACAAACTTCTTCTCAAAATACACTCCCCTTTATTACTCTTGCCCTTCTCCAGGTTGAGTATGGAGGTTCCCAGCCCACAGTGCCTCCGAAAAGAGCTGGTGTGGCTCCAGCAGAGCTTGTCTTTGCTGGGTTCCCCTGTCGTTTTCTGCCACAATGACCTTCTCTGCAAAAACATCATCTACAATCGAAGGGAGGGTGAGTATAACTGCATAAATTAAGTCAAAATATTACTGTGTGATCTGCATTGGTGATACAATCCTGTAGGATAGCATTAGGTGGGCTCCTTCACCTGTAGGCACATGCTTCACTTCTGGTCAGTGTTTTTATTAGACTGCAAGTGGAGAATTGGAACAGTCAGACAAGACAAACTAACTGTTTTGTTAATGCTTTAGATCGAGTCCTTTTCCCACTTAAAGGCACATTGCAATTTAACTACCTGCCACACACAAATTTATCCAGAATAATTTTTTTTTCTGTGAGAAGATATATTTAAATATGTCTTTTAAAAGTGTCGCAGATTTTTGTGGAACAAATTGATTGGCTAATATACCGATTCAAAGTTCTATTTATTCTACTTCCTAAATCTGTCTGATCTGTTCTATTTCTGCACAAATGCCACAGTTTTTACAGCTTATTTGTTTGGTTTTTTGTACAATTATAAATGCTATCAGAACAATTACTTCGGTACATACACGTCTCAGTTTAACTTGCAGCCCAAACAATTAAGTTGTTTTTTTGTTTGTATTTTTTGGGGTGGTATGAATGTCAAGCAACCTGTTTTCAGGTTAAGTTATTGGTGTACTTTTGCACTGAGCAACTGTAATTATAAAAGTGTCCATGTGGCTCATCAGTAAAATTCTTCAAGTCTTTAATTGGTTAAATGTATTACAAATGGATAAGAAGGAATCAAGCAGAGAACCAGGACAATACAATACAGTTTTTTTTTGCATGTGTATTTGGGAGGGTGTTGGATTTGTTTTAAGGGAGGGTATAAGAGCTGTCACCCCCCTCATCAGTTCGTGATGAGGGGCGAGCCCATTCTCACAGCTCCCTGTGTCTAGCCTTTCTCCCCTAGGAATGACAGCGGAGGCTGTGGCCCCCTGCGCCGCCCTGAATGAAGACAAACCTCATGCACAGGCGGCTCTGAGGGCGCTTGCATAGTCTGCCCACTGCTCGGGCTAATCGGGATGAGTTCATGGCAGCAGTAGGACCCCACTTACCTGCCTATTATCCTCTAATGCTACTCAGCAACCAGTTATCTGTCAGGCTACTTACAAAACTAGTTTTTAGACAGTTGTTATGGTTGACATCTACTGTAAGTATAATGCAACTGAGCACCAGTTTAATAACTAAAATGTAAATTTGCACGTCTTCATAGTGTTCAATTTTTTTTATCATTAATATTATAATCACTGGGACGACCACATATTTGAAAGACTGCTGGTATAATGTTCTGTATTTCTTTTGATAACCTCTCCTGCAACAAGATCAAAACCAGCACCAAACCGGTCCAACTCAGTCCTATTTATAGGACGCACACAGAGTTTCCTGATTGTCAAGATCTATTAAAAACATTTCCAGTGAGCTTCAGAGTCACCATCTTACAGCTGTAAACAAGCATCAAATCTAAATTTATCTGCAGCCAGTAATAGTTTTCAACAAATCCACCAGTTTGAGGAACATTTGTTAAAACTACAGTTCTCAATAGTTTTATTTAACACAGCCTTTTTAAAACAAAAATCTAAATGTTTAGTATACATTTTTTTTTTTCTTCTTCTAGTTTGATCTTCACAAAACATTTGTAGCTTTGGGTTTTAGATGCACTGGAAAGTTTGATCTTCTCATTGGAAAAGTTGGCATCAGCAATGCAGAATATTATCAGCGTCACCCTTGAAAGCTAAGACATGCTTTTGCAAAATCGTAGGGAAATGCTTTTGCCAAATTATTGATGGCTGAAGAGTTGATGTCCTCACCTGCAGAGTCCCCTTCAATCAGCACTGAATGATTCAACAAGGAAAGGTGGCATTGGTATTTTCCACCCACACTCGAGATGGAACCACATAAAATTCTTGCTCATCCAGTTGTGACAACTGTAAAGTCCACATCTCTTGCACAGATATATAATTGATGTAAGAAGTGCAAGAGAGAGGCTTATTTTGCAAATTTGCAGAAACATGTTTTAGATTTCATGCAGTAAGACAAAGAGGCTATATCATTTCTTCAGTTTTATGTATTAAAAGATTAATGGAAAATATTTTCCTGATCCCAGTTCCTCCTATTAAAATTACTTTTTTGTGTGTGTGTGGGTGTAACCATGCAAACACAACCTGACCACACCTCGAAATAAGAGCCATAATGGAAAAAGAATCTACAAGATAATTTATGGGCTTCTGCTCCAGTCCACAAGCATGTTTTTGATCACGCCCCTCTCAGATTGTCTATTGTAAATGCAATGCTTCTGGCACTATACTTGCTGCCTTTCGTTGAGTTGGTATGAAAACGGTAACATGAATGCTGCTTTCTGTCACTCCTGTTTAGCTGTAGTTGCTGAATTGAAACCACTTGTCTGACAGAAGACATTACCACTTCCTGTACTGATAAAGCCACAAACAGAAAAGGTGGCAGTAGACTTTTTTTTTTCTTTTCTTTTTTTGTTCAGTGTTTTTTGAGATACTGCAAAGTCTCACGTATTTTTTTTTTTTTCTTGTAACTTCAATCACAGGCCAATTTTGTTTTCCTGCACTTCTCCTCTTGCGTAGATGTTTTCAGATGGGAAAAAAATATATTTTGATCCCAAGAGCCAAAAATTCTGCAGTACCGCCTTTTAAGATTATGATGTTTTGTCTTAACAGAGATGTCCTGCTATTGGATGATAAGAGACCAATAGGATGGGAGCGTTTGAGGGGAGTGTAGTGTAGGGAGGTGAGGGTGCGGTATTAGGGGTGGGAGGTAAATGGAAATTTGGCAGCAGGCCCTGATGTTTCGAAACAGTGCGTGAGAGAAAGAATGGATAAAAGACAAATGTCAGTGAGAGAGTGAGCATGTGTGAAAGATGTGTTTGCCCAAACCTTTTCATCTGCTGCACAGGGGGGCTATAGCCACTGCCTGGAGGTGTTCAGTTGTGTCCCGCTAGGACCTACACGCCGGCTGGTAACCCACCTCAAAGTGTCTTTCTCTGTAGTCCAGCACCACCTCAAAAGAAAATTTCATATAACAGGGCAAAGAGGTTAACCAAGACTAAAAACTAAAAAATAATTGGATTTATTCTTAAAAATGATTTTTTTTTTTGTGAATGTTTATGTAACAGTGGGCTTGTTTAAGTAAGGGTTTGGATTTTGAGATTGATCACCTCGTGACTACTTCCTTTCCTTTGTTCATTGTTGATGCTGACATCACACATTTTCAGTGGCTGCAGTCAGTCAGCAATACAAAACTTCCCACTCCTGGTTAAAAGACTTCAACTTTAAAGCAGACAAAATGCTGTCATCTAGTTAAATGTACATGCATTTTACAAGCTTAATATTTAAGCCAGTATTTGGCTTTTGGGTTGATTTCAGAGTAGAAAGTTTTCATAATAATCACAAAAGTAATGACCTTTTAAGACAAATGGAGTTGTAACTTCAGTTGATTCTTAGTCATTAGGTGTATTTTCAGTAAGAAAATGAAGCTATTTAAAAGCAAAAATCAAATGGGGTGTTGCTGTCTTGTCTGCTCACTAGATATTTCTGAAAGCTCCTTTATTGTCTGCATTTTTCTATCTCTCCATCTTTGTCCCCCTGCTTTTCTATCCATTACCTTTTTTAACTATCCTCTGACCTGAATTAACTTGGCAAGTTTTCCTTTTGTGCATGTATCTGAAACAAATATACTCTGAAAGCCAACTCTCCCCCATTTCCTGCTTGATTTTTGTTTCTGCTCCATGTGTTGCATCATACCTAAGACATTTCCATCTGTAATGTATCTCAGTTGCCTAAAATGTGTGTATGTTTTCTTTTAATAGTAAAAAAAAAGAAAGTGATGACTCAATTTTATATAATACCCAGTTGAATACCTTTTTAGAAAATATTCAAGCCTGTCCTTTGTTTACTTTTGTGTTCTTTCCCCTGTGGCTGTCTTGTTTACCTAACTAGAGTTTAAATTATATGTAAGACATAATTTCTTTTACCATAACAGGCTTTGACTTCAGATATACATGTTGATGTAGACTTTTTTTTATTTTATTTTAATAGCAGAGTTGTGTTTTGAGGAAGCCAGAGGAATACTTCTAAATATTCTTGTCTTGATTTTTGTCTTTCCATCCCTCAAAATGCAAACTCTTACTTATTGCCCCTACAATTGGTTACCCAACTAGTTAGTCCACTTGGATACACACAAAGGGTATGAAATAAAGAGCCCTGATATTCTGAGTTATCAAAGGGAAACACTGCATAATCATTGCATTTGTGTATTTGATACCTCCTTTCTAAACAATTCTTCCTTTGTTTCCAGGCAGTGTAAAGTTCATTGACTACGAGTATGCTGGATACAATTATCAGGCCTTTGACATTGGGAATCATTTCAATGAGTTTGCTGGTAAGAACATTTAGCCATATGAAACAGTTTGCCAAAATAATTTTCTAGATATGTGTGCACTTCTAGTTCTGTTCTGGTTCAATTGCAGAAGATTTACTGTTTTGTTTTGTGTGTGTGTGTGTGTGTTTCAGGCTTGAATGAAGTGGACTATAAACACTACCCAGATCAGGACTTTCAACTACTGTGGCTGCGTTCATACTTGGAGGCTTATAAGGAGCACAGGGCAATTTGGCAAGGTGGTCCAGTCACCGACATAGAGGTGGAGATTTTATATGTCCAAGTCAACAAATTTGCCCTTGTAAGTATTTGTATTGATATGAACTTTTTTTTAACTTGATTAAAATATAGTGAATCTTACTTCAACTTCCTGATTTATTTATTTTATTTTTTTTTTTGATTGAGTTTATCTTAATATAAATTGTGGGTGTTCTGTGTTCAGTGTTTTTGCTCTATTGCAGAAAGTTTTTATTTGACTTTATAAACTACAGGCTCCAAATCTCTAAAATGTCTTCATGATTGAGACTAAATGCTCAGCTTTTCAAATTCATGATAATGCCGTTATTACAACTTATATAAAAACATGAAAGAGATTAGTGGGTGATCATTTATTCCTGAATCTATTTTCCATGTGCTTCTCTTTGGTGATATGTTAAACCACTGTGTCACCAGCCTGTATTAATTTTAAAATTTACCTGTGTGGGTGAGCCATTTTATTATTATTTTATATATTTTTTTTTTACTAAACAGTCTTTTTATGGGCCTTGAAGATGGCATTGTCTGCTAGGAAGCAATCGGCAAACTTTTAACTGGATACAAGGGGTGGAAAAAGATATTATTTAGTAATAAATGTAAACATTTTCTCTGAAGTTAGAAATTATACTCAATTATTAAGTTATATCGAACTCCATTTAAGGTGTATGTTGCTGATGTCGCCATAGTTCTTTACTCTTTGCATTCCTAACAAGTCTTTAAACCTGACACTTGCAGTTTACAGTAAGTCTTACAGATGATTCATGGTGCTCCATCAAACATTATAGATAGTGTGGGTGAAAGAGAGCACAAACTGATGTGAGATAAAAAACATTTCTACCTGTTCCAAATGTAAGACTAGATGTTGCGACATACCCATTGAGTCATCCTTTGTAATATGCAGTGCTCTCCTGTAGGCCTTGTTCAGCATTGTTTACAGTGAAAAGAAAGAGGGCAGGGTGGAGGATGAGCCAGTTAAGCCACTGTGCTTTTGTGTGTACCATGTGTTGTTGCTATAGAGCTTTTGTTGGCTGTTTAAGTATCTGACACGTTTACATTAGACTCTATATACATGTAAATCCTTTGTAACCGCTATTCTTTTTTGTTTTGTATCTAGGCTTCTCACTTCTTCTGGGGCCTTTGGGCTCTGATTCAGGCCAAATTCTCCACCATTGACTTTGACTTCTTGGGGTATGTTTAATCTTTGCATAAACAAGTAATCACACTTCACCATGAGCGATTTTGTTTTGCATATCAATTATATTTACAGAATCAAATGTTTAATTCCTGATGGAAATTATCTGAGTTCAGTGTGCTTGAATCGTCTGATATTTTGGTATTGGCATCCATCTAGTTTACATGTCATGTACATTTTTATCTTGTTGCTGACACAGCCTTTCTGTGTGTCCACCCTCAGATATGCAGTCTTGCGCTTCAACCAGTACTTCAAGATGAAACCAGAGGCCGCTGAGCTGAACTTACCTGAATTAAACAAAAACACTCCCTCATCATCACCTCTTGCTCTTCCTCCTGCTCTTTCTCCTATCCAAGCTGCCCTCCCCCCTCACACGATGATTGCAGAGGGCCCTCTAGAGGTCTGTGTTGAGAAGAGCTAAACATGACTCGTGCAGTTTCTACAGGTTCCCAGTGTTCTTTTCTAGAAAGTCTGAACTGACTGCACAGACACCTTTTGATATCCAAGAAACTTGTAATGATAGTGTATGTCAAGGACAGATTTAAGAGCTGTTATAATGTGATGCCCACGTGGCAAGATTTACTGGATATTTCTGTTGTACTAATATCAACTGGCATTAGATCAGCATACTGTATTTATAAACGGCATATCCAGTAGCTCAAAGTGTAAACTAGTAAGCAGGTGACCCAAACACTAATCTGGTTGCCTGGAGTTACTTTATCTGATATGTACATTTTAAGGGGGAAAACCCACAAACAGCCAGCCCACTAAAAGACCAAATTTATTACGTAAAATCAATACAAAGTCTGCTTTGTTTGCTGAGGAACCAAGATGAAAAGCGGAAGCAAATGCCAATATGAAGAGGCCAGTGCTGTCCTCAAATCCCATGTGATACAAGCTACACCATGCCAAAAAATCTTGTGGTCTGCCTTGTGACTGTTTCCAACCTTTTCACTCAGCATACTGTTCAGTGATGGATGTTTCCTCCAGAATAGCCATGTACTATTTTTATTTTTTCTTGTCAAGTTGAGGTTTGGGCTTTTCTAGTCAAGGTTTTAATGGTAGAAACGTGTTACAGGAGTGTCTTGTTTACTTCTAATCTCTCCCCTGAGTTAGAGATGTGTAACATGGGAAAGCCATTTGACTTTAGGGAAATTTTTTATTTAAATGTAGTTAATGTTGTTTTGGCATTTGGATTTTTGTCCGTATGTAACCTGAGGACAATAAGTGATCTCTGCAATTTGGACATTCCATGTTCATTATATTGTGCAGAAAATTTGGTTGCACAGGATGTTAACCATGTTGGGGATTGAATGCACAGCAACATTAACTCTGAGCTGTTATTGAAAGACCAAACTGTTACTCCAACTTTACTCCCAAGTTTGGGAATTATCTTCATTATTACATAATGCTGTAGTTCAGTCGTGGTGATCCAAGGACTGAGTAATTTACACAGTTTTTGTTGACACATCTTCGGTCACAGAAGCGTGATTTGGCCTTGCTGGCTGTTGGATTGCTAAGTCGTTGTTTTCCATTTTAAGTGCTGACTTGTAGTTATGGTGTGGAAAATGAGCTATGACATTGTGGTTAAATATGAAAAACGCGTGGCATTGAAACCAGCACAATGAGCAAGATTGCAATTTGTTTGACGAATCATGACTTCTCACTGTCATTGCTCATGACCCTGAAATGAAAAGTTTTACGGAATCACAGAAAACTGAGCTGAAACAAGTTTATATCTTTATCTAACAAGCCAACACCAAAGTGCTGACATCTTGTTTGTTCTTTGTGACTATTTTATTCTTTTTGAAGCACAAAGAACTAGAATAACGGTTACATCAATTTCTTTTTCTTTTCAGGTGACTGTTTTTATACCTGTTTAGGTGGAAGTATGGTCTTCTGGAGTGTGTGGATGTTTGATTAAGCAAATTAACTTGGAATGTAGTTAAACAAAGCTTTGCTTTTGTTTACTTTAAAAACAAAACAAAAAGCTCAGTGGAGCTCTTGACACTCCTACACAGTTCTATACAAAAAGTTTGTATTTTGTTGTACATGCCTGTGAAAGCACTTGTTTTAAACTTAGACTGAAGTCTCACAACAAAAACCTAAACTCTTGTCTTATTTTTTCAAATGGTGGGTTTAGATTGAAGGATTAAGAAGTAGTTTGAGCTGGATTAATATCAGAAGTGTTGGACTAAACCAGCGTAAAGATCAGAATGGTGTTCTTGAGACCCTAACCACACCAACGGTTGCGAATAAAAGAATCCACTCACATGGTAATAATAAAAACAAAACTATTGATGCATTTAGCCAGAAAACGGATAAATAAGAGTAGAAAATCATTCTTGCACAATTGTAGACGTTTGGTCTAAAAAGGTCAGGAAAGGCCTCAAAGTCTGATAAAACTTCTTTTCAGAACCCCTTCTTAGGCTTTAAGTGAAACAACACTTTTAATCCAATGGGATACTGTGAGTGGGGCAACATCCTTCCATTTCAGAAGGATCAGGCGTCATGCGAGCAACGTTGAAAAAGCAATGACCCCAGCAGGTAATGTCAAACCCTCCGGACTGACCCCGAACAAGAACAATAAGGAGTTTAAAGTTACTGTAATATCAAACATACAGGAAAATGCTTCATTAATACCTTCCCAAAACTGTTGTATTTTGGGACACTGCCAGAAAGTGTGGATTAGATTTACACCTGTCACAGGTGGTGTCAACATTTGGATAGATCTTGGCCAATTTGGATTTATTAAAGTGTAGTCTATAGACCACTTTAAATTGGATAATTGCACATATGGAGATGAGTGGCTTTTCCTCAAGATATCCCATTCTGGGTCACCGATGTCCATTTGGAGGTTCTGTTCCCAGGACCTTCTTATTGCCAGCATAGAGGTGGAGTCTGAATGGGACATCAGGCTGAGCAGTCTAGAGATTGCCTGCTTTTTCATCTGGTCAAAAGACATCAAATCATCCATTACATAAGCGTGAGGTTTGTGTGGAAACCTTGGGATGAAGCATAGGACAAAATGTCGAATCTGTAGATATCTAAAAAAAATGAGAGACGGGCAGATTATATTTACTTGGCAGCTGCTCAAAAGAGGCAAATTTGTTTTAAATAAAGAAATCGTTAAAACAATGCACAACTTGAGTTCGCCAGCCTTGAAACCTGGCATCCAACATAGAAGGTGGAAAAGAGAGGTTAATCGCTATAGGGCTGGACAAACCGAGCCCAAGAATCCCGAAGTGTTTTAGAAATTGTAGACGGATTTTGATGGATTTTGAAACAATGGAATTGCTGATTATCATGTTTCTGGGTAGCGGAATTGGTGCACCAAGCAGAGCGGGTAAGGACATGTTATTGTCTCCAGAGAGTCTCTCAATCTCCACCCACCTTGGCCCCGAGTCATCCGAATGGTAGCGAATCCAAAAGGACATAAAAAACAGATTAGCTGCCCAATAATAATAATACTGAAGATTTTTTAAAAAAACCTGTATAGATCTGTTTTCTTTTATATATTTTTTTTCTTTTTTTTTTTTTTTTTTCCATCCACATGGAACAAAACTGCATTTTGACAAAAAAATTTAAATGTTTTTTTTTATTTTTTTTATTCATGACTGTCCTTGAATTTCTCTGGTCACTGTAACATATGTTTATATGTACAGTAAGCAAATGTAATAATGCCCATGTTTGTGAATTAATGTACATAGAGGAAGTTCTTTCATTTGTTATTTTTCTAAAAGGCATAAGAGGTCAAATTAGAAAAATGAGTAAATGTGCTTTGAAAAATAAAGACTACATGTGTTTTTTTTCATGATTTCATGCTCTAATGGTAAGTTTGACATGAGACATTGAGGAGAATATATTCTTTCAGAACAGAATAGAACTTTATTTGTTATTGCAAGAAAAAATAGCAACAAAATTACTTAACCCCTTTTTACCTATATTAGTATTTTGAGCTGTTCCCATAACGTCGTCATTTTGACCGTAAAGTCATAATTTAAAACAATGTGATTTTTGCAAAAAAAACTGCACAGTATTCTTCTGAAAGAAAAGTATTCTTTTATGGCAAGTTAAAGACCTAATTTTATTACACATTCATATTTTTGCATTTAATTAGATTGTAAGTCATCTTTTTCTAGCTTAACTTTTCTGTGGTGTGGGGAATCAGCAACCCTCTTGACTCTCATTGATTAACAATGTATTTGCTGTGGTCAAAGACGGTTTTATTTAATTACTCATTTTAAAGTGCCACCGCTGAACTTTACATTTTGGCCTCTAATTAAGGATAATTCAGTGTCCGTCATTAAACCTGTCTCTTCTCAGAAATGTCCATGCCATTAAAATGAGTCAAGCACAGAGTTTTAAAAACATTAATATTAACAGCTGTAACAATATGACCGAGATATTCCATAAAAGAAGAAAACCACTATTGTTACTACAGATGTGGATTTGCTTCCTTTCTCTGTTCTGTTCAATTTCTATCAAGATCTAACAAATTTTTGTATTAATGTTGACCTGTATGATCTTCGCTGTAGGGTACCGATACAAAACTTGTATGTCCAGCATACAGGGGTTGCTTTGCTAAGTTGTTCATTTTTAGTGTGAATAGATGTTTATCTAAAGCAGATTTACCATCAGAATATAATGTGGTCTTTATTACAGTAACACACTGTAACACACAGTCCATATGACTGATAACATAAATTGTATTTCTTAACTAATTATTTTAATATTCAATAATTATAACCAAATTCCAAAAAAGTTGGGAAACTTTAAAATATAAATAACAGAATCCAATGATTTATAAAAATCCTATAAACCCATATTTTATGGGTTTTCAGTTTTTATGTTTCACTTTCAACACTAGTGTTTATGTTCTGTTGTAAATAAAACATGGATTTATGAGACTTCTGTTTTTATTTACATTTTAAACCGCTTCCCAACTTATTTAAAATTAGGGTTGTAATTTTCTCTTATTTGTTCTTTGAATTCTTTTAAATAGTAAAACACCAAACCATAGTTTAGATACTAGCACAATAGGAGCAACTGAACATTACAGAGTAATTTTGTGAAATTACATTGTGTCTTGGGAGATAATGACATTTTCCAATCAGGCTTAGCTGACCTGAAAAATAAGAAAGCTGAGTGGCATGAGATGGAGAGTTTGTACCAGAGAAGGCCACAAGATGGCGAAAACAACCAAGAGAAAAAAAATCTGGTTTGCATAAAGGCCCTTCAAAACCTGGCACAAAGCTCACAAAATAATCCTATTAGACATTTGTTATTTGTGATATTAATGCTTATTAACAGAGATTTCTATATTAGAAATAAAAGCAGTTCACTGAACCTTTATGTTAAAAGCAAATGTAAAAATACACATTTCTGAAGAGCATCACATTGAAATAGGCTTAGATTGTTCTGTAACACTGCGCTTCAGGCTTGTTTATTTTTGTGGAAGACTTGGGTTATCTAGCCAAATGGGGTCAGATGAAAAAAGTCTAAATAAAGGCAATGAGGAATTAAAAAAAAATAATTGTCTTCTGTAATTTGTTAGCTGATGATGTGAAATTGTGTGAAAAGGGGAGTGCATGGACAGGCTTTAGTTTTGCCCATGTTAATAGTAAACCGAGGATTAAATTAGAGACCAATTCATGCCTCACACCCCAAAACCAAACAAATAATAGAAGCAAATCAAGCTTGCTTTTCGTCTCCCTAATGTGAGCAGTGTCTTATACAGTTGAACAATTACAACAGTGCATTATCCAACTCGCAGACTGTAATTCAATTAACTTCCTCCCCCCGGCTTCATCCACCCAGATAATACACACATTAATTAACAACAGAATCCAATATCGCCTGTTCTGCGCCTCCACTTATTTTCATTTCCCATAAAAAGGTCATAGGAGCCACTTCCAACTGAAGACAATTAGTGTAAGTGTGTAGTAATGGATTACACTTGTATATCACCACGGCCCCGCGTCTGTCACGGGGAGCGGCGATGGGAGCCTGCAAGAAGTCAGAGAAAGCGGCCTAAGAGAAGAAAAGTGCTGACACAGCTGCCAAGAACATCCATCAGAGGTGTCATTTTTTACCAAACTCATAATATGAAATCCCGGTGGGTTGGATGTTTTGTAACACATGTTTTCAACGGGCGGAAGAAAATCTTTGTCTGTTAAACCTCAGTGGCAGGAATCTATTTTTCTTTTTTTCTTCTTCTTCATATTCTGGCTGTATTTGTGCTTAGTTGTGTCACACTCAGCCATGACTTCCAGCTCTCTGGCCCTGCCATTCCCTCATTAGCTCAACCACTTCCACCTGCTGGTGCCACCTGCCAATTACCAATCAGTGTTCCTATATAACCTGTCCTGGTTCGCGCCATAGTTGCCAGATTACCTTTGCGCCTATGCCTGAATCTTTAGCGTTCATCACCGGACTGATGCCCTGTTGCCGACCCTGCCTGTTTCTGACCTTGCTTTTCGTGTCAGCCCTGTTCAATCTCTGAATCGACCTGAATCACGTCTGGAAGGACGCTTTGAACAATTTCACATCATCCTGTTGTCACCTCCTGAACTTCTGTTCACTCACCAGTCCTGTCATCTTTGTCAGTCCTGTTGGCCCAGAAGAAAACCTGTTTACCTGGCAAGCGGGAGACTGGGGTTTGATAACAACCCGTACCCACAGCAGTTGCAGACTGAGCCACCCGACCTTACCCGGAAAATAATAAAGCTTGTTCTTCCTTAATTCACACTCATTGTGTTGCATTTGGGTCCAAAGCTTCCACGTTCTGTCAAGCAATGACAGAACCCAAATGTGGCACATGCCTTGCATCACCCCGAGTAAGTCCGACCCTTTGAATTATCCCCAGGATGATTCTGACATGTTTTAGCATGCAAACCACCAATAAGCTGCATTATTCAGACAGCTAGAGGGACAGGAAAACAATAGACATGAGAAAATGCCAAGCAAAGATGTATGTACTTCAAAATGTAGAAATTCCAGTTAAGCCTTATATAGATTGAGTACCCTGAAGCTAAATGGTGCAACATCTGTGAACTGGAAATGTTATATATTATCTATCTCATTCCTTTTGTTTCCTTTCTTCCTCTGTGCTTACAACTGATGTAACAACTGTCAAAAGTATTTATTTTAAAACAATCTTTAAAAAATGTACTTAAGCCATGAAATTGAGTTTTCAGTTGTATATTAGAAAAATGATCACTAAAAGGTAGTTTTCTGTTCCCTCATGAGTTACTGTTAGAATGTCAGAATGAAATCTTCCTTCCAAAACTTCTGTTACTTCCCACAAAAATGCAAAACATGAAACAATTTTAAGTAAAAATATCTTTTCTTTTTTTTAGAGTGATCACTTGCGTTTAATAGCATGCAGCTTAGCATTGCAGCTTTTGTGTCTTAGCTTTATTTAACTTTGAAGGCAGATGGCTTTTTGAAAAAAGCATCTTCCTTCAACAAAAACTCCCCTGGCCTAAGTTTTCCAACAACTAACTTTATCTCCAAAGTAGAATACATATCTAAGTTTTTAGCAGCATTTTTCCTTTCAGCCAATGTTGGAATATTTTCCATCTATTAGTTGAGAAGATACAGGACAGTGCCAGCTGCAGTGGTTGAACAATCTACTGAAAAAGATAAAGCACCCCGAACCCTGAAATGTGTTATTAACAAGCTAAATATGGAGACAAACAGTGAATTTCTCCCAAATTGTCACTGTATTAATCTATGCCACATTTGAGCTCTCCTCCATTGCTTTATCGTTCTAGATCTTCCTTCATCTTGCCTTTTAGATGGGATTAAATGAACTAAAAGGGAGAGAAATATCAAAACAAGAGACAAAGTAAAAAAAAAAAAAGAAGTTGCTGAAGCTGTGGAACCTGTAGAGAATCTTACCTTAATAGGATGATTATGACTGAGAAAGAAATAAGGTATGAGGCAAATTCCAGCCTTTTAATGGTTTTAACTGAGCACCATAGTAAGCAGTAATGAGAACATCATAACATGAGGTATGTGCTGTGGAGGTGCGTTTGTGTGTGCATCATTGTGCGTGTCACATGGGGGTGTAAGCATGCTGCAGTGGGCTGAGAGGATACAAGTTGCACACAATTAACAGTGAAATAAATACCTCACCATGCTTAAGCAAGCTATTAATCAGATATAAATAGAGTGAAGGAGCCCTTTGTGATTAACGAGGTGAGACTCGCTGCTAATTACTGTTTTCCTCTCCTCTGGTAATTGGGTCGCCGCCTTAAATGAGGATGACGGAAACTGCCCCGACCTTACCTCCCTCTATGCCCCACAATTGTTCCGTTCTGCACGCCGATCTTCTGTAACGGTAATAAAATCTATGTACTTGTGATTGTGTATGTTGACATTGGTCATAACCAGAAGCAGCAGGGATGATTAGGGAGATTATTTTCTCTTCTGATCTACACACAAGGAGAACCAAAACCAACTCAAACATTGTTGTCCTCTTTGATTTTTAAACAAAATGGACTTGGAGAAGGTCAAATAAAATGGTACCAAGCGCTCACTTTGCCAGCCCCCATACAGTATCCATGTCTTTAACTAATGTAGAATTTCAGTTAATGAAACATTTGTTATTTTAGCTTTTCTGTGGAAGAATTTGGTTGTGTTGTTTTTTCTGTGTGTTCAGATCACTCATAACAATCTTAAGATTTAATAATTAGTTTCCTGGCTGAGCTTAATTAAATGGAAACTACTTGGAAGGTTGTTGCACATTATTAACCATGTCACAATTTCCATGCAGTATGAAAACAAAAGATGAATATTTTTGCAAATGAAAAGCTTGAAATTATGAAAGGAATAGAAACATTGGACATTTCACAAAAAAATTAAGCAAGATCATCGTACTGTTAAAAAATTAGGGTGAAATTCAGAGAGCAAATGGGTTTCTTCAGATGAATGCATGTCAAGGAAAGTCTCGGTCAGGATAATGCATGGTATTAAGAGACCAGCTGTTGCCACAGATAAGCAGCAAGCAGGTATCTGAAGCTGCTGATGTTCATGGAATCCCAAGAACCTCTCCATGCAGGATCCTTAGAGGCTTGTAGTTCTGCACAAATATGCATTTTGCCCACCTTTAACCAATGCTTGTGAACAGAAATGCTTGCAGTGTGAAAAGAAACAAACAAAACAAATTTTCTAAAAGTTATTTCCTACCCCACAAAGCTCTGTTGCAGTGCTTGCATTGTTTAATATTTTTATTAGTTGAGTAGTAGTGACATTTTATTTCACCAAATTACCTCAATCATTTGGTGATTATTCTCTGGAATTTCTTAAAAAAATATTTTACTTAGGTATATGAGGTTTCAGGTCTACTGCAAAACCACAACCAGCAAAAGTACAACATAAATCTTTTTAATTCAAATGAAACTCGGATGCCTCTCAAATCAGTTTGACCCAAAAAAGTGTAAAACATACTTTGTGCATTTGTCGGATACATAGTGGTGTCACAATCCATTCACTGTTAGTTGTGACCTAGTGACATATTCTTGGGCTGCTGCTTTTTTCTGTCAGGCAGATTTTACTGCAAGCAAACTGCATAACAGGAAGATAAAAAAAAGTCTGCCGTGACCACGTTGATGTTTGTAACTGTCCACTCAGAACCATGTAAATTAGTTCTAACTCTAACCACATAGTTTTTTAATGCCTAACCATAGCCATTTGTGGTTAAGAGGAGAGTAGATAAGTGCAATGACTGTGGAAGCATTACGAAGAGTCTCAAACCAGTCTCACTCAGCATCACTAGGCGACTCTTAATAGCTTATATTAAGATGTTCAGTACCACATAGGTCCATACATTAACATCTTCCATCGACCCTATGGTGCCATCCTTCTAAGATGGTACTTCAAGTAAAGTCCATTAATTAAAATTAAAAGATCACCTAAAGAAGGTTCCTATTGTGGAATGTCCCAAAAATTCAGATTTTAGGCATTGTATATTTGATAGAGCCTGTCCTGTGATAATTTATAAAGGCACGAGCTTCCTTCTGTGAACCTGCAAGTCCTGGTGTAGTGTTTCATAAAAATCAAATATAGTTTGCCTTGAACCCTCCTGGCATCTTGATAATACGGTGCTTTGCATTAAGCCTCAATGATTCACATTAAGTTCCTCTGTTTCTTTGAAATGCAGGAAGCAGCAAAGCCACACACTGGGATTTAAAGAGCTGGAGTGATGCTAACCACTGAACTCAAGCCTTTCGGTAATCAAAACCCCGCTCCTGACCGAAACCTCTGGATGAAAGTCTGAACAGCATGATAGAGAACAAATGGTCATGTCTCTGTCTTGACTTTCTTCTCTATCTCCCCATGCCTCTCTGTTACAGGTGTAAAAGCGCAGCAGGAGACGCACATGGAAAAACAGTAAGAAACAGCTGTTAATAGATGAGCCTCAGATGGAGGCATGGCGTATTTGTCTTTTCCCTGCATTCCTGCACAGCTTTGCCAGGCTCACTCACTCGTTGTGATAGAAAGAGAGGCATAATGGGAGAGGATCAAAGAGCTAAACGAGGGGCTAAAGATACTGAAGCAGATTAGAGGAGCTTCCCACAATGCCGACAGCTGCTTATAACTACGCTGGGCCTAAAGATATTGTTTCAGATTAGCGGCAGCGCTACAATGCCCAGGCAGCTGCTGTCTGCTGCCCATAATACAATGGGAGAGGGAGGATCAGCACACACACTGAAAAACATGTGTTATCATCACAAAGGGATTGTCAGCTTCAAACGCCTTACATCCCTCTGCCATCCCTCAGGATCAAACAGGCAGTTGGCTTGCAGTTATCACAGAGCTCTCTTCTTGTCTAGTCACTTCTATTCTCCACTTTTCACTTTTCTCCCCTCGCTCTTTTCTCTATTCGCCCCCTCTTTTCTTTCTTTTTTCCCAGCAGGACCTAATCTCAATCACGTTTATCCTCGAAGCCATCACTGACATAGTTGACAGACAAATAATCAAGACAATCCCTTTGTCTGGAGTTTGCTTCTGTTCCTCTCTTCCTCTCTTTCAAAATTATCAACAACATAGGATATCATTGTGGAGCTTGTGATATATCTCTAAGCGATGCATTGTTCGTCTGAATTCTCTGACAACCTCAGAGCCATACTCAGCATCATAAAGAGCAACATTTCTGAAACAGATAGGGGATTGCGTTGTTCTTCATTGTAATGGATGAACTCTCTAACTCAATCCACATCGTCCTAAACAGACCAGAGATGAATGCCTTTGCTGATATGAATGTGTCATATTATGAGGCAACAATTAGATAAGAACTGTTCTCAGCTAAAAGAACGACTTTAATTTGCTCACACAGAAGATTCTTTTCTTCATGCTGTTTTTGCTTATCTTTAGTGAGGAGAGAGTTCCACACACACATGGACTTAGACAACACAGCCACATAAAAATTGAGAAGAAGCAATACAAGTTTTAGATTTTCTGCTAAACCTTTCTGTGGATGTTATCATACTTGATCATGTGATGGACAGAAATAACCTTTTTAGAGTGGTTTTCTTTGTTGGTTATTTTTTACTTCTAAAGTTTTACAGTGCTGGTGATTTATTTACCTTCTACTGAAGTTGCGGCAAATGAGCATTATGTATGATATCTATGAAATTGTAAACCATTTTAAATGTTTCAAGCTACTCCATACATCAGTTCAACTGAGCTCATTCACATAGCACGGTTTGAAAACAGAAGTCATTTAGGGCTCTGTACAGATATATTTAACAAGTTCAGGTCAAGGTCAGCAAAATAAAGTCCAATTCAGCTTTGTTATAATCTCATTCATTCATTCATTCATTCATTCATTCATTCATTCATTCATTCATTCATTCATTCATTCATTCATTCATTC
>JBAMHW010000026.1:12456037-12479271 GCA_037177495.1 Rhadinocentrus ornatus | reverse complement strand
ATAAAAAAATAAAAAAATAAAAAAATAAAAAAATAAAAAAATAAAAAAATAAAAAAATAAAAAAATAAAAAAATAAATAAATAAATAAATAAATAAATAAATAAGACAATGAATAATTAAATAATTAAATAAATAAAAAACATGAAAAAAAAGCTAAATGGAGCAACAGTATAATTAAGAGTAGACCAAATGCCTCCACAATGATGTGAGAGACTGATAATGTCATACAAACAAAAACATTTACCTCAGGTTTATGTAGCTAAAGATGCTAAAATTCTTCTGCATCTTGAATTAGGTAATCAATGACGCATTCCAATTAGGTAAATCTAAGGTTGTATTAATTTTAAGACCTACTTTGAACCTGATGATTTTTATTATGCTCTGAACATAAATCTTAACAGAATTGAAGGAATTGGAATTACTTTAGATTTCTGTGAAGGATACCATGCTTATAAAAGAGTCAGGTGTGTTGCAGTGGGGAGACATCTAAGACCGGCAGAATAGTGGGCCTTGAGGACCAGGGTTGGGGACCTCTGCCATAAAGTGTACAGCTCCAAAACATCTGACTCCTGGAGATGTCTTGTAAAAAAAAAACCATGATATTCTTTCATGAAATTCTAAATGAATAAAATCTTCAGTGTGATGATGGTGATTTAACAAAAAATCACACAGAGTCTGGTTCAGCATGCAAACTGAAGCTAACAAAGCTCCTCATTCTTTCCTGTACCCTGAGCAAATGACCATATTTAGACCTGTGATTATGTTATGTTATGTAAGTCACTTAAAGTTAAACTTTAAATGCAGGAGTGTAAAAAAAACTACTGAACTTCTTCTCTTTTTCGTTTCCTTCTTTTCCTTTATGTTCACTATGTTTTCTATTCCAAGGGTTCCACCCGAAGAGCCGGCTGTCCCTTGAGAACCCTTCGAAGCCCTCTCTACCTGGGTAATAATGGCTTTCTAACGTTGCCTATTTAGGCTGCAAGTTTCCATTAAATCTCTCCATGTCATTACAGTTCATATTCTTAATTACGCAGCATATGTCCCCAAGGGAATATCATTGGGGCCACTACGACACAATCTGTCCATATGGCACTTAATTAAAAGTTTTCTTAAGAATAAATTGTATTCCATTCAATTAAAACTGTAATGTCATACCAAAAATAATAGGCATAGTCTCCTACAATGTGCAGCTCACAAAATTTTCTTCTTTTTGCAATATTTGCAATGGTAAAAGTGCATATCTTCCCTCCAAAAAAGCCCCCTAGTACAAAATATGCAAAAAGCAAATATCACCAAAGCCTCCTACATGCCACTGAGCCCCCGGCAATAACTGCGCTTCGACACTCAAGCTATTTCTAGATTTCACTCTTGGAATTCACACCATGACAAATGAACCATTGGAGTTTGGAATTCCTATTTATCTGCTGCGCACAGAGGCACTTCATTTGGGTGTGAAGAATAAAGGAATTATATGGACAGAAAAAACAGTCGACTTAAAGGATAAATGAAAAAAAATAAATAAATAGATTGTGTGTGTGCTTTCATCTGATTGAGGGCGTTTAGGTGGGCGTGTCCTTATCATCTGGATGCTCTGATCTTGCCAAAGCAAGACAATTTCAAATGAGCAGTATCTGATATTAAATGTCCTGTTCTGCAAATGCACCACATCACCCTGTAAGAGTTTTTCCAAGAAAATATATTTCCTTTTGACAAGGAATTCATATACCCATCTCTAGGAAAATTGGGAAGTGTTTTTTTTAAATGCAACAAAAAACTTAAATCTGTAAGTTGTTTTGTTTATTTAATGTTTTACATAACAAATGCAAGTCTAAAAAAATTATTTTCATCAACCAGTTTAATTGATATTTAGAAAATAAATCTATTTAAAATATGATGCAAGCAACACAAGACAAGTGTCTTCAAACCCAGTGTTAGAGAATAAGGTCCAACAATCTCCTGTTGAAATAACTCAGGAAATATCTCAGGAAAAAAGGTCCCAGGAATAGAAGGTGCTATTGGCACCACTGCATCAATGGCACCATCACAGAAGGTGCAAGTTAACCTGGCCGGTCACTAATGTACCCCCATATCTTCCCAAATTAAGACTCTTTCTGGTTATTACTGCAAATACATGAACACATGTGACCATAGAGTGACCACAGGCTACATGTGTCCCTTGTGTTTTTGTCTATCCGAGATGAGCTTTTGTCCAGAAAACTTGGTGGTGTTTCTGCAGAGTTGTCACAGTATGTGGCCTCATTCTTGCATCTTGCATCATGATTCCCTAATGTAGTCTGGCACAAACTGATGATCTATGACTCATCCTTTCTCAAAAGACAGTATGTCTTTAGTGAATGCTAATTTTATACCCAATCCTGACACCCTCACTAATTCATCTGCTGGTAAACTTTTCTGTCCTTTGCCACACTACCAACTTTTCCTTTTTCTTAGTATTTATGGCATCAAATTCTAAATCTGTCCATCTTTTTTTAATTCAGTGAAGACACTGAAAATAACTGAAATAAATAAATAAATAAATAAATAGTTCAAAATGAATTTTTTTTAACAAGCTTGGTGCCTGCAGTAACTGCCAGCTCACACCTCAGCTAATCACAGATTTCTTCTACCCCCCCAAGATTTATCAAACCTATCCTAACCACTAACAGCTGAGAGGACTGTCTCACAGACCATGAGCTCTGATCAGTAGATTAGATTGTATGAAAAAAGAGAAGTCCATTTGGTAAAGTAGGCCGTTGTTCTATGTGCCCCATATGTTGGGTGTGAGATGCTGACATCATCTGTTGACAAAGCAACGGTGGCTAGGGAACCAGGGATGAGTTGATTTCCCTCTTTCACTGGTTAAGCAGTGAAGGGCCCTAAAGCGTAAACAAAGTGTTTTTCCTGTTCTAAACACAGTCTTGGCGAGGGTCTGGCTTGGACTTGGCTGCTACGTGGGTGTGTGCATGTGTGTGTCTGCTCACTCTAAAGACCTGTTTGGTTGTCCTGTACACAAACAACCACCCTCAACTAGTTGCTCACAGGTAGCAGACATAAAAGATCTGCACCTACCGATAACCACGCCCACATCTCTCCGCACATACACACATACTACATTTTGAGAAATCATGGATATAACTATCAACACACTGCAAGCTTTGTGTGAATGGAAATAAATTAAAGACTGAGGGTCAAATCATTTTGTTGGAATCATTGCATCTATTTTTTTCCTAGCTACCCACACACAAATCCTCTGACTTATAGGAGAGAACACTGGGTTTCAAATCAATCATACAATCGCATCAATCCACCTCTTAGGGACATAAAAGTTGCCTTTTTATTAATGCAGCTATTCTGGTGGATTTTGAAAGAAGATTTTTGAAGAGAAACCTGGGCAATGCATTTACTTCAAATAGTCACAGATTTTTAAACTGCTACGAGGTATAATTAATCTAACTTGCTGACCAGTGTGCTTTACATGGCCAGCGGATGAAAGGAAAATTGAAGGGAGTCTGAAAAACTAAGCAAAAGAGACAAAGCTCGACAGAGACAGAGAGAGAAAGCATAAATAAATTTGTGCTCTTCGCTGCACGGCAGCCTCCATATATGATAAGTCACAACAAGAGCTTTTGTGAAAACATTTGCTGTCAACAGCCAGTTTCACTGTACTAAGCTAGTCTAGCAGATGTGCACTCACCCAAAGACTTATGCAGCTGCCAACGCTGCTACTTCTGTGTGCTTGTATGTGTGTGTGCAAGCATGGTTCCGCAAGGTTTACGGGCAAGAGAGTATGTGCTCCTTCGTTACTTTGAAAAAGCACCATAAATAAGCAAACAAAAAACCCTAAATCTGCTCTTGTTGGATTTGATGATAATTGCATTACCATATGAACACATTCTTGGCCATTGTCCTGCTCCCCAGGGCTCATTTCAGCTTAGCCTTTGCTGGGCTCGCTTGTGGAACCTCTCTACCCTGGGAGAGGCATTAAAGAGACCAAGGGGCATCCTGTGGCCTAGTTTGCCTCTCGTTCTGGTTCAGGGCACCTGGGTGGCTGCCCTAACTACCCCACCACCACCTGCAGGCGCAGATGGAACCACACACCACCTCTGGTTGTTTGCTGCATCGGCATCCTTAAAGATAATTGAGCTTATATTGATGCTTCTAGCTCTTTTCTCAGAAATAGTGCTAACTTTTGTAAGTTGGATTAAGAAAAACATTATTTGACAGATGTCAGGATGAGTTTAGTTTTTGAGCAAGGATGTATGTTAAAAAGAAAGTACAACCTTCTTCAATCACACGTTTTTATGTATAAAAACAGGCTCTTAGTCAGTCATAAAATTATTTCTCCTCCACAAAAGCAGAATTTCTGGCAGTATCCTGGCTAGTACACTCAGGTATTTGATACTAGCACAATGCAAAAAGTGGAAAGACATCAGCAATTTATTTTAGAGAAGCAACTGCTGCTGCCCATCAATCTTAGATGGTTTATGAAGTCATTTTTCCAATTTTAGGATGGGATGTACTTGATTTTTCTTGTACTGTGACTGCATCTTTGCTTATTTCTTGGTAACTTCACTGTACAAGTGGATGGAATTACCTGCTGGGCCAGCCGCACCTCTAACAGCTCTAACTGCGGGCAGTTGCAGGGTCCTCAGCCAGGGACCACCACTCATTAGTGTTTTGCTTGCTTTAACCTCAGAACACCTCCTGGTGATGGAGCAGTGGCAAGGACATCTCCCTGCCACCCCCTGCGGCTTCCCTTTCCTCATGGACTTGACCCCAAGTCTTTGATTTTCTGTTTTAGCCACAGCCAGAAGCTTGCTTGTTCCATTTCTTTTGCAAGGGCTATTGATGATGTGCATGATAGACCAACATATTGGAGTAGTCTAATGGTAGATGTGCTGACGAAAACCAGACAACCCACTTTTATTGTGTTTGCCCAGCCAACCTCTCTGCACTCTGCTGCAAGTTCAGCGTATTTTGCCATCTTGTGCTCATGGTCAACGGACATTCCCTGCTCTCAGGAGATGGTCAACTCGATGAGCAGCACAGATTTTACATCAAAAGTCCAAAGTACGATATCTGGTTAGAGCAAAGTGGTGGTGAAAAGTGCAATTGCTTATCAGGGTTGACCCTCATCTCCCAATTACTACTTTGGCAGAGGGCTCTTCAGGGGCCTGGTGGAGCTGACTCTTCCATCTCTGGCCTGACAAATCTGATCTGGTGTTTTTTTTCAAGATTGCTTGTTAACGACTTGGCTGCAATGTTCAAAGTCCTCCATCAGCTTCCTTAGTGATCATGATGCATCAGCACTGTTTTAAAACCAGACAACAGTCTTTTAAATCAGGAGCAAGATTCCTTCTTGCTAAGCCAGTGCTAAATGAATAATGACACATGCTGTTGTTTGTCTGATGTTGTATTTACTTCATTTTAAGACCTGGAAAAAATGAAAAGAATTGAATCGTTTTTTATTATGTCCTGATACTGTATGAACAATCTTCTAACTGAAACAGAGGCTGTCTGGTATATTTGAAAAGGAGCTTGTTTTGTCCCTTTCTCCATTTGGTAGAGAGCATTAAACCGAATTACCTGCAAGTGGATGGATTAGTAGCATGAAATATGATCAAAACTCAACGCTCAACTTGCTCGTCAGATTAGAAGCTGCACTTTATCATTTAATGAGATGCAAAACTGATTTAATTTGTGACTTTAGAATTTTTATGGATTTTGATAAAAGCAAATGGATGAGGAGCAGAAAAGTTAATGCAATGCTCATGTGTTTTGCTTTTTGTGTTCGCAGGTGTCACATTATTATAAGGCAGCACTGTCAGAAAATGCACCCTCTGATCAACTCACCAGACTGAGGCTGTAAAAACAGCACATCTTCTGTTTTGTTGTGCACTAAATGCACAGAAAAACATCCACACGCACACTCACTTGCCATCATGCATGTGTACCTACATATTTTGATTGACGCACACTCTTAAACACACGCGCACACCACATTTCTTCTTGTCTCATTGGCAGGCTAACATCCCATCTGCTCTCCAGGGGGGCGGACAGAGAGATAGTTGTCATTGTGGAACATCTCTCCACAGTCGCACATGCACCCTTTGGTACCAAACACACACACACACACACCTCTCAAACCCCCATACAGTCACTTTCATGCATCTTGAGTTCAGCCACATTCTTTTCTGCTAATTGACTGTCATAACGGCTGGCAAGATTAACTTCAACTCAATCCCTGCAAGATAAAGGATAAAGACGTGGGGGCCAGACTGGGCTGGGATGCTGGGATGAGGGTGCAGTGGTGAAACTGGGTGGAGGGGGCTAATACCACCACATCTCCTATTTGTTATTGATATTTACAGGCCGCCATGTCCCTCCCTGCTCGCCACTTCCCCTCCTCTGCTTGTCACCCACAAGGATTAGCGTTAATGGCAGGCTTATGGAGTAAGCGAGCCCCTGTCAAACCGATGTCCCCTCTTTGCCATCTCCCAGATTAGCTGACGCTTTGTGATGGGCTCTTTCTGCAAGACACAAGTCTGCAAGTGTAAGGAAAAGGAGGCAATTTTGTCAAAACTTCTTTTAAAGTTGAAGGGATGGGGAGTTTGTGGCAGTGGTTTCCTTGTGTGTGATGAAATAATGCATGCAGCATGGTATTAACTTTTGCTTGTAGCATATTATTTTAAGGTGTTTTTAAAAACTAATGCAAAATGATTGACTAAGATCTTGCAAAAAAACCCAAAAATCATGGAAATGCTTTCCTTTTTCTTTTTCAAAGGCATTCTCTGGATATATTTAATTTAAAAGAAGCAAAAGTTTAAAAAAATTGGTAAAAAGTAGTTGACCCATGTATTGTACTTTATATGGTTTAATGTTGCAAATTTTTAGCCTCAAAAACAACTGAGCAGCAACTTTTTATTAAAACAATATCCATCACACAGGTTAAGCCCTCTCTCTATGTTTGCTAACATTTCCTGTTTTCTCCTATCTGTTAAGGTTAAAGAAAACTGAAAAGTGAGTGCATTAAAATGAATGACAGGGTAATTCTTCCTAAAAGATAGGCATGTATGCTGTCAGGATTTAGTAATAGAAAGGCTGTTATGAGGTCATAGAGAGTGTGCTGTATTATAAGTTGGTGTTGGTGTTTTTTTGCGATGTAGTGATCATTTTCTGTTTTGCTGCAACATGTTCTCTAATAGAGTATTGGAAAAAAAAATAGAAAAACACAAATAGGGCTATAGTTTATTGCACTGTTTCTGCTGGATATTAATAACAATAAATTCAAGTTAAATTAGATAATAGTAACCACATGTATGTTTACGTAAAATTTTGAAAAACTTGTAATACAGGAAATAACTTTCTATTTGTAAGTAGCTAGATGGAGACCTTATGATCATATGTATTCTCTAAAATTAATAATAATAATTATTATACTCTTTGTTTTAAAGTGTTAAGTATAGTTTGAATGTTTAACAGATCTTACTTAAGAAACTATTTTTCATCCCGTTGTTGGTTTTGGCAACTGACTAAACCAACTAATGATTTATGAGAGTTCAAGCATGTCTTTAAACCTCCCCGCCCCTTTTGAGTTGGTTCAGTCCAACTTTTACCGCACAGCTGGTTTGTTTCGGTGATTAGTTGTCGCGTGACAGTGGGCTGACCGTTAACAGGTAAGAAACGTAACGTGTAGCTGACCAAAGCCAAACAATAAATGTATTAGGAAAAGTTAAATAAATCAGTCTGGCCCAATGAGGACAACCAAATTAAAAATTATCTAGAGGCAGAGCAGAACTGAGCAGAAGAGCAAGACCAGCATGAGTCTAGCTGAGCAGCCGGCTCCTCTGCTCCGTGGTGGGACGTTATTAGGATGGGAGGTTGGTGAAGGAACCAGTCAGACTCGGCACATTTAAAATGCCGTAGCAGTTATGTCTCTATATGCCCATAAGTCTGCCAAACGGGAGAAAACTTAGGGTATTAATATGCTATTCATGGGGCAGGTGACAAAAAACGACCTGCGTGTGCAAGCAGGTGTGTTAGTCACCTGCGTCCATACACAACAGTGGGTGCGTTGCTTGCTCTTCGCTAAAACTGATAATATAAAAACCTTGAGATAAAGAAATGTATAGTTTTAATGAAGTTCCACAATATAAGGAAAGCATGCGATATGCATGATCATTATCAAATATTGTGATTTTAATATTTGATGTGGAAAAATACCTCTAATCCCAGGTATGGAAGCTGCATTTCACCTGTGTGTGGTAGTTATAAAACATGTACAAAAGCCGAACTTCCAGGTGGAATACAGCCCTCATAAGTACTCATGTACTTGTATTTAAAATCATAGTCTTTGCCATATCTATATTTTACATGTTATTTTACATGTTTACATTATTTATACATTTTCTCAATATGTGGTTGAAAACTTGGGATAATAAAGGGTTGCCAACAATCTAAACAGTCTTTTAAATCTTAAACCAAATATTGCAAAGCTTCAAAGCCTCTTAAAACATAACCATAATTTAAATTGGTTGACTTGGTCTTTTTCTCCTTTTTTAGAAAGTTTTTGAGATGCCTTAAGAGGATTTTGTTGTGAATTGGCACATCACAAATATCTGCAGGATCTTTTCAATGTGTTTTTTTTTCTTGGAATTGTAAGCAATAGAATAGGATAGTTGACATAGGCAAGATTTTTATTATTATTGTTTTTAATTTGTAAGGGCACATTCACACTGGTCTGCTTTAAACAAACCCTTTTCCGTGGATAAGTGTAGTGTGAACATTCATTTGCAACTGTTGTAACTTTATAACATTGTCCATGCGGTTTGGGACACAGGAGTAAAGGGCAGTGTGAAAGCCAACCAAAGGAAGGTTAGAAATTTTCAGTAACGTCCTCTCAATTGAACTGGAATTGTGGAATTTGAAGAAAAACAAAACAAAACAAAAAAAAAATAGAATTTGTTGTAAAACGCAGACTTAGGGCTGGAAGATTAATCGAATTTTAATCACAATTATGATCTGGGTTGTCAACGATCATCAAAATGAAATGGTCCGATTATTTTGCTACTTCGCAGCTTACTGTTGTGCTGTTTTCAGTTACAAATCGAGCACCACTGGCATTGCAGCGCTGCGCTCTGTTGCAGACTCCTTCCACAGTTCCAGCCGCTTTGGCTTAATTCAGCTCGAGACGCAAACACCTCTTAAGTTATGGGCTGGACACACTGGAGGCAAAGTCGCTCCTTCTCCATTAATTTTCTGTGGAACTTGCGCAATGAGGCGAAAATCGCTGCCCTCCTCCAGCCAAGCGATGGGCGACATTCGTGCATGTGAAATGTTGCACTCGTTCACGTAGACGTGCACACGGGGACTTACGACATGACACAAGGAAATATGTCGTGACTAAATAATCCACCATCTCCCACAGACACAGAGAGATAACAAACGTTATAAACAAACATAACTTGTTTTCTCACCAAAGACCAGCGCTCAGTTAACACAGTGAACAACCGGGGATTTAAGAAACTCCTCATCACTTTGTACAAACAGCATCACTGCCATCTCGTCACTATTTTAATCGCGTGTCTCTCCCTGCTTTTTATGATGAGTGTTATGAGGGTGTTGTGAAGGACGTGGCTACAGTCCAATGTTTCGCCACCGCTACGGACCAGTGGTGAAGCCGCACCATAGAGCCGTATATGTGACGCAGATTTCAATGTAAAAACAAAATGTCTCCAGACTAATTGACACCGGACCTGATCACACCGGGCAGAACATACAGTAGCTGCTGCTGGTCTGAGACACACACATCTGGCTCTTTTTTCTTTCTCTAATCGTGTTAGATAATCAAGATCTCAATTTCAATCAAAAATAATCGTGATTATCATTTCCCATTATTGAGCAGCCCTACGCAGACTATCATGGCACTTGCGTATATTGGGCAAAATTTTCTGCTTTCCCTACTAATCTAATGTGTTTTGTTCCCCACAGTGTCTTAGGCAAATAAACAAGAAAAGCAAGACGAGTCAAACTTATTCTGACAGCTGCAGCCTCCTGTCTGTGACCTCACCTACGCTTGCAGGACTCTGGTCTATCCCAGAAAAGTCAGCAACGGCTAAGACACCAACAGAGACACAATAAGTAAGTGAATGAAGAAATTCGTGGCTCTAGAAAGAATGAAAAAGCTGCTTTTGTTTTTTATCAGGTGTTAGAAAAGGGGGAGTGTTGTCAGAAAAGGAGGGCAGCCTTTATCAAACTTACCCAGAGTGATTGAGCTGCAGCTGTCTTGAAGAAAATTTGTGGGGGAAAATATCAGTCTGTGTTGACTAGCCAATTGTAGGAGAGACTGCTGTATATGGAAATAATCATTTTTAAAGAAGAAGAAAAAAAAGGGTTTAGGGTGCTAAACTTAACCGTTTGAGCAGGTGGCTTATATAAGCTACAGAGATCACAGCTAGTCAATGCCGCTGGTGCAGGTTCGAATCCCAGTCTGGAGCCCTTTGCTGCATTTCACCTCCTCTGTTTCTGAAGTTCTTATAATCTAGAATGGATTTCATAGGGCCCCATACCCAGTATATAGCATGTCTTGTTCACCGGAAGATACGTGTACTGTAGTGTTGCCACTAAAAATTGTCATTTTGAAATGCTCAGCAGCTTTATTTAACCTCAGCAGTTAGCATTCAAGATGTCTCTGTGCTCATCAGCGTCGTTTCTCTCACAGCATTTAGGAGAACAACAGTGGAGAACAAGGGAAAGTTAAGAGGGACATGAAGAGCAGTGAAATGCAGGTAACTGTTTTACGACAAAGAACATGAAAAAGATGCCTTGTTATATGTCAAATTTGTTGGGCTATTCTGTGTCAATTCAGTCCTTTTTTTTTTTTAAATGCTTGCTAAAAATTATAACGCTTTCTTGGTAAATTGTTGGTAATTGTTCTTCTGCTTTTAAAACACGCTGCTTGCAATAAAAATATGTCTACCTTTATGTGAAGTAGCAATGATGATATATCTATATATATATATATATATATATATATATATATATATGAAATCTCTCCTAACTCAAAGTGGTTTTTAGTAAGATTTAATACATTATATAAATTAACCTTTAAACCAGTATTGTATATAAAATACTAATTTTCTTTCTAGTGAAAAAAGCTACCGTTTGAATCTGAGTAAGATTTACAGGTGTGGATGAAATTTGATAGTTGTTGAGTTTAAACAATGGTTTTCACAACACCCTTTATCTGAACTAAGGTGGACTTTTATATAGCCGATTCTTACATTAGCAAAGAGCTTAGGTGACATTAAAATGCAGGAAGTTATTTATTTTTTCTGGGGTAGGAACCCCAGATACCTGCAAATTCCCAATTTCAAAACATAGCTAGACACCTATGGCCATCATTGCTGGAAATATTTGCCTTTTTACCTGCAGGGTCTCAGCTCAAATAATTATTTGCAACAAGATTAATTAAAATCTTTTTTCCTGACATTTTGAGTAATTTGACCATATATCAACATGCATCAAATCTAAATTTATGTGTGTTTAACTTGAGTTAACTGGTTAAGGGAATTTCTGCAGCCAGGCAAAACTCCAGAACAATATCGGTATGTTTGTCATCATGACAGTATTTCTCTGGCATAGGAAGGTTTTGTTATTGCATTTAGCATTTTGTTTTATTATGTAGGCTGTATACATAACTGTGGAAAGTTTATGATGAAACTGAACAATACAATTCTTCCAGAAACTGCTGTGGGATTTTTGAAGGTGCCTCTTCTTTGTACTGTGTGAGCTGTGAAAAAAATAAGTCTGGATCTGTCAAAGAGTTTTTAAGATTAAATACTGATGATTGTTAAAAGTCTGTCTGCTGTGAGTTTCAAGTGTCTCAATCATTCTGAAATTCATGGTGACTTTGTCTCAAACAGATATTTATGAAAGAAACTTGCCTCATTGGGGCAGATTTTTCATTGTTGCAACCACCAAGTTTTTCTCAGTGGGACATATTTGTTGCTGGTTTAAAATTTTTTATATTTGCATGAGTTTTCTCTGAGTGTCTGATTTGATTTTGAAGCTGGACTCCTTGTAGCCGTCGATGGTACACCTGTCATTTAGAGGCCTCTACAAGAAAGTATAAGTCTGTTCTAGAGAATTACCTTGTGTGACAGAATACAAAATATCTTACATTTTTATGGGGAAAAATGTGCGGCTAGAATAAAAGTGCGGGAGTTGTGGTAGATAATAGAAGAAAGTATAGAACTTTTTTTGCTCCTGCTCTGAGTTTCAGTTGCAACAACAAATATTGGTATTGTGCTTAGGGTGCATTAACTCTGGCGCTGTTTGGTAGGCTTTTAACAAACCCTGGTCCATTTCCACAGATTGTAGAGTTAATTTCGAGTAGTGTGAATGCATATTCGCATTCTGGTGAAGACCAAAGAAGCTAACCCGGGTCTGCTTGAAAACCAGAGTCTCAGTTCACTTGCAAGTGAACCCTGGTGCGATTCACCAACTGTGTGAAAGCAGATGGACCAAAGAGATGAGGGTGACATAGGATGTGTTGTAGCGCAGCATGTTGGATAACTCGCTGCTTCTCCTGATGCTAATACTGGTAAGATTTTTGTGAAATCTACATTAGGTTTAACACCAAAGTAAAAACAGAAACGCCAAGAAACAGAACTGACAGACAGAAACTGTAATTCCACAGCTGCTCAATAATGGTGAACTTAGATCTCTGTGAGGACAATATTATCTCTTCCTCCACCTGTCACTGAAGCTGGCTCCTTATAACTGCACTTCAGTTTATTTATTTTCTTTAACTGTCACTGCGGCCTCACAGCAAGAAGGTTGCTGGTTTGAGCCTTGGTTGGAAGGAGGTTCGAATAGTGGTCTTTTTGCGTGGGTTCTCTCCAGGTACTCCGGTTTCCTCCGATAGTCCAAAGGCATGTTGGGTTAGTTGGTTACTGGGTACACCCTGAACAGGGAGAATACCCAACTCTCACCTGCTAATTGCTGGGATCGGCTGCAGCTTTCCAGCGACCCTGATTTGGATGAAGCGGTACAGACAATTAATGAATGAATTACTGAATGAATGAAAGATAACATGTAATTGATATCCCTCTAAAACATTGACATAAAAGCTTCATGACACAAATTTGTGCACACCAGCAGCATGGACTGTAGCTTCATCTAGGTAACAATCTTTGTTATACAAAGTATGAATTGATATTAACCACAAAAAGCTTGTTTTAATAGTCAAAACAAACTGTTTTAACACAATTTTGTAGTTTGCCAGCAAATATTTCAAAAGCTACCTGCGGCTTAGGCAGCACAAGAGATGATAGGTGTTGCTCTTTGTCAATGCGTGCAAGGTGACTGCCCAAGTATCTGAGCTATAATCAGCTCTTACTAAAAAGTTTGCCAATCCAATCCAAAAATACACACAAAAATAATAAAATTAATGCAAAGACTTGAAAAGCACAAACAGAATTTTTGTTATTTGCAAAAGTAATGCCCAGCAGTGAGCTTCACAACATGTCTGACACAACTGTTTGAAAGTAGCAGAATACGTTTATTAGCTCTAGTAACTGCAATGACACAGCAGCACAGATATTATTTGTGAAGGTAGTGATTAATAACTGTATGATACTTAAATCACATTGTGTATATATCTGAAAAGTTTGCTCAGCCTACTATAGGGTTTTTCTTTAAGGTTTGACTTGTTTTAAGATGGGAAAAATTCACTTTCTTGTGGCCCCACTTTGTGTGGCTCTTAGTTTAACTTTGCTCTGATTGCTGTCTGCTGCAACTGCTTTTATATAATTCACAGAATTTTACATGAATTAAACCCACAATATCCTTTTATGACTAATTCACAAAATTAAAAAAATATATATTTTTAAGACTTTTTTTTATTTTCCTTTTACAGTTGCCCTCTTTCCTTCCCTTTTGCCACCCTTCCTCCTCTTCCTCTGCCTTTCTTTTTCCTCGATCTCACTCCATTACTGCCTTCTTCCTTTCTGCCACTTGCTCTTCCACTCCTCCCTCCATCCTGGCTGTGCGGATGACAACCGCGCTCTGGTGGCATCTGTCTGCTGCTCCCCAGCTTGTCTGTGTGTGATCAGCTCCTCTCCAGCTCTCCTCCACATTATTTCCTCGTCTTAGTTCTCCCTTTTTTCCACAGACCGGCGCTCAGCTGCCTCGCTGCCAACTCACTGTCGCTGTTAACTCACATACCATCTTATGTATTGCCAAAGCAGATTGTGTTTGGAGGGCAAGCAATTAAGGGGGAGGCAAGCGCAAAACTGTAATGTAATTTTGGCTGCGATATTTACAGGGGAGAAAAGGAAGGGAGGGGGACAAAAAAGCACAGAGGAGGGCTTAAGCGGGTCGGACATCGTAGAGTCAACATCGTCGAGAATAATGATTTTGAGCTGAGATTTAGTAGGACGGAATCTGGCACTTTCCTAATTACGAGAGGCCAAATGTCAAGCCTGCTCGCTGTCAGCTTGGTGACAGCTTTCTCTCCCTCTCTCATACTCGCTCCCTCCCTCTGTTTCTTTTTCTCTCTCCCTCTCACACTTTCCCTTTTTCTGCAAGTTTCTGCATGTTTTATGAATCTCATTAAAAGTCATTAAAAGTGTGGTGAGATTTTCACAGCCTCCGCTCCGTGGCCCTGTAGTCCTGTTTCGATCTGTCACAGATCTGAAAGAAACAGAGGAGAAAAAAAGGGGAAAAAGCGAAAAAAAATACACCAACAAAAAAAAAAAAAAAAAAAAAAAAGATATACAAGTGTCAAATCTGGTAAATGATAATCTACATAACCCATTCACCATTTGTCTGTTGAAAATATGATTTTTTTGTCAGTCTCAATGTCTATTTCTCTCTCTCTCACACACACACACACACACACACACACACACACACACACACACACACACACTCATTGAGCTAAGATCCCACATATGTGCAATACTCCCCACATAATTCATACAGAATCTGACTCACTCGTTTTTTTGTGCAATATTTCATTTAACTTATATCAATAGAGCATAACATTAATGTGCATTTTCTGATTCTATTCTGTTTGCACAGCGTTATCCTTCGATGCTATTTTTGTTTTAGTTTTTTGTAAAGAAATGTACTGAATGAGAGATTTGCATCAAATCATTGTGTTTAATACAAGAATAGAATCTAATTCGATATGTTAAATCCAGTTGTATCTCAGTTCATGTCTTAAATCTGAAAGAGGCATTTAAATCTCTGTTGGATCCAAGAGTTATCTGAATTAATTTGTTCAGTTTCAGTGTTTCATACCTGCATCAATATGCCTACCTTTTTAATCCAAGATGCATTTACAATATGTTATAGAAATACTTCGTCTTTAAAAAAAAAGAAGACAGTTTTGTCAATTGTCAAATATATCTAATTTACAAAGTCTTAAATCCCTGCTTGATTTTGAAATTTAGAGAAGCTGCAGGGGATAATTAAAGAACTGTGATGAATTCAAGAGCTGCGTTTCAAGCAAAGTTATAATTCTAGATATTTAAAGTAAAAGGCAGAATCCATGAGGTATATGTGAAGAAATGTCTTCAATTTAAATAATAAATTAAAATCGTCATCTAATGTAACCTTTTCAAATCCAGAATTAATAAATTCAGCTGTGTTAAATCAGATAGCTGTATGTAAATGAATATACTGAATGATGGCATATGTATTTAAATTAGTTTTTTCCACTGAGTGTTACATCTGAATCAATTTGTTCAATTCAGCTTTATTTGTATATTGCCAGTTCATAAAAGTCACCAAAGAACTTTTTCAGACACAGTCCATTTAAATCCAGTTCATTAACATCTGATTACAATTCAACAAATTTATGATATTATCCACAATAGACAATAAAAAAATTAAATAAATGCTTTTGTTGCATTCAAGGCCCAGCGCTTATGTTGGTTAATTGATACACGCAAATCAAGGGATTATGCTGTGGATATTATGGTGAAGTGCACGGGCTGTGCTTGAACTCTGTTGCGTATGCAGCATGAATGCTGACGTTTTGTGGGAGATGAATGAAATTGTGTGACAAATGTGACACTGATTAAATGAGCTCATACATGCAAGACGTTAATGCTGAATCAGAGTTAAGAGGAACAATGTGATGTCATTGAAAAAAGACTAAGAAAACCTGAAAGGAATCTCAATATTAATTAAAAGGCTTCAAAAAGAAAGGAGTTGTTATTTTTAAACAGGCAAGCAATTAAAACCATAAATCAACACACTGCTGATTTCAGAGAAAAAATTCCATGTTGTGCAACACCATTTAAAAAGGTTCAAAAGTTTGTGTCAAAGTGCTGCTGAAGTTCAAAACACACTGTTTACTGAATTTCCTCTTCGTGAAGAGCAAAGAAAGCAAGAAGTTTGCTTTCAATTGAAAAAGGCTGGTAATGATGATTTTGTGGAAGAAATTATACCTGCTTAAAGAAACAGGGGTTTTCGTGTGATGACAATGGTGAAAGTGCAAATGTTGAGCCTGTCGTGGATGATGATAATGATGAGATTAATCCTGGTGACAGTGTGTCTAATGTGTCAAGCAATAGGTCAAGCAGGAGAAGCCATTCTTGGTACATCTGTGTCTAGTATTTCTTCGACATGTTTAAAAGCAAAGGCTGAGAAACGGCACTATTGGAGCAAGCTACTGCTCTAAAACAGAAGAAGATTCGAGGCTCAAGAGAAAAAGCTCAGATTGGAAAGAAAGAGACTGAGGAAAATAAAAGACTAAATGGAGCTTGACACACATATTGGCATTGCTGCTGCAAGATCATCTGTGCTGGAGGGCAGTGATGTTGGTGACAAGGCCTTTTCAGATGGTATGAACTCCTACATAACTAAAGGTTTAAAGGAACAAAGACATGAATCAAATCCTAACCTGAATTCAAAGGAAAAACCTTCAGCTATGGAACAAGTTTCAAAAGTATCATATCTGTCATATACACAGGACGTAAGAGCAAAATTCAACACTTAAATATTTTCAAAGGAGAAACATCAGTCTTATAGAGTCACACAAGAAACAACTCAAAGGCCTAATTCTTTATATGCATTCACAGTTCCAAAAGGCAAAACTCCCTGAAACTGTTGCTGCAAAGAGGGATCATGGACAACATTATATTCAACAAAAGGTTTTATCTGTGCAAAGTACAGCACCTCAGGATGTAATGTGTGAACTCATGCAAAAGCAAAATTAAATCAAAACAGCGCTTGAACAACACTTCATGTCAAATGCTTTACCACAAAGAGAAATATCACCATTTGATGGAGATCCATTGCAGTTTATTTCCTTTATTAGAGCTTTCGAACACTGTGTGGAAGGGAAAACTATAAACTGGCAACAGCTTATATAGACAAAGTATTGGGCTGGCCTGTCCTTAGCTAAAGATGTTCAGGGGCTATAGGAATTTTCCTTATTCTTAAAAGGATGTTGCAATGCTATGGCAGACATACAGTATATGGAGGAAATGAATGCCCCATCAAATATGAAACAAATTATAATGAAGTGGCCATACAAGCTAAGAGAAAAATGGAGGTCTACAGCTTGTGAAATCCAAGAACAGCGAGGCTCAGGAGTTACATTCATGAATTTGAAACTTTCTGGAGAACCAAGTCAGGATTCTGTCCCATCCACTGTTTGGGGATATTTCAGATGTAAAATCAAGTGCTGGAGCAAAAACTGTTAATAGGCTCAAAGTGCCAGCGAAGAGTAACATCAAACGTGCCAGCTTTGCTATAAATGTTGGAGCCTCAAAACACATTGTTCCCAAGTCCAAAGGGCTTAACGCATGTACGCCATCAGCGAAAACCAAAAGAGTTGCCCACAGAAGCATGTCTTTATTGTGAAAACCCACATTCTTTATTAAGATGTATGAAGTTGAACGATGCTCCTCAAAGAGGGAAAATTGAATTTCTGAGATTGAAGGGAATCTGTTTTGGATGCCTAAAGGCTGGTCATATGAGTAAAGACTGTAAAAGGCGTTTAACTTGTGATAAATGCACTCTGTAACTCTACTCTTTTGCACATCCATAACAAAGACAAAATAAATTATCAAGAAACGCAAATCAACTGTGCTTTTGTCAACCTTCAGGCATGGGGTTGTACCGGGGCCAGAGATCATGAGTCTACCCTTTCAATTGTACCGGTACAACTAAAATCTAAGAAAGGCAGTAAAGTGTTGAAGACTTATGCTTTCTTGGACCCTGATAGCACAGCGACCTTCTGTACCACTCGTGTTATGAAACACTTAAATCTTCAAGGTGTTAAAACCAACATTCTGTTACGTACCATGGCTAAAGAAAAGGTTGCTAAAAGTCAAAGTTTTAAGGAGCTTGAAGTGTCAAAATTGGGTGGCAACAAATTCTTTGATCTACCAGAAACTTTTACACAAGAAAGGATTCTTGCGTCAAAACATAACATTCCTTCTCAGCAAGAGATTGACAACTGGGAATATCTGAAAGGCATTAAGATCCCAGATTTGGATGCTGAAGTAGAATTGTTGATCGGGACAAATGCTTCAAAACTTATGAAGCCATGGGAAATAATCAACGACAGAAATGACAGACCATATACCGTGAGAACCCTATTGGGGTGGGCTATTAACGGTCCTTTGAGGGGCAATTCTGGTTGTCAGACAAGCTGTTCAACTGTTTGTCAATAGGATATCCATCATTAAACTGGAGGATTTGTTGGTTTCTTAGTATAATCAAGACTTTAATGAGAAGTCGCTGGAAGAGAAGCAGTTGTCACAGGAAGATAAGAGGTTCATGGATATCATGGAGACGTCTATTTGCTTACGGAAGGGTCATTATTGCATGGACTTGCCTTTTAAGGTGGATGACATCTCTTTCCTAAATAACCGGTGCATAGCTGAACAATGCATTCAGCGCCTAAGGCGGAAGTTTGACAAGGGATAAAAGTTACAAAAAGGAGTATACAAAGGTTATCTCTGAAATGGTTGATTGTGGTTATGCAGAAGTTGTACCACATAAGAAACGGCAAGTGTGGTGTCTCTCTCATAATGGCATATACCACCCAAAAAAGAAAACCCTGAGAGTCGTCTTTTTTTGTGGAGCATGATTAAAGGGAATTTCCCTGAATTCAAAACTTCTACAGTTTCCTGACTTAACCAATTCTTTTTTTGGTGTATTGACAAGATTCAGACAGGAAAAGGTTGTTTGATGACAGATATAAAAGCAATATTCCATCAAGTAAAGGTGTCAGAGAAGAATGTAGGTTTTCTTTATTTCCTGTTGTGGCCACTGGGTGACACATCAAAGGATCCAGCAGAGCATAGGATGAAAATGCTTAAATTTGGAGCAGTTTCATCACATAGCTGCGCCAATTATGCATTAACAACAACAGCAACTGACAAGACAGTTTTTAAAATGGAAGTCATTGACACCATCCATAATAACTTTTATGTGGATGATTGTCTGAAATCTTTGGCCACAGAAGAAAAAGCAATGCAGTTGGTTGTAACTAGGGATGTCCAGATCACATTTATTTGCCCCAGAGTCTGAGTCCGAGTCATTGGATCTTGAGTATCTGCCGATACTGAGTCCCGATCCGATACTTCAGCAATGCAGTAATGTAAAAAAAAAAAAAAAATAGCACATCCAAATTATATTTTAAGACTTTTTATTATTTGTATGACAGTATCTAACATACCTTTTTATGTGGTTCTTTGATCACAAGTTTTGTTAGTGCAGTATTGGTTTAAACAAAGCAAACAACATAAAATCTTTTTGTAGCTTATCAGTGGTGCAGCACAAAATAACCATGTAAACGAATTCAATTTAAATAATTATCTTTAGATAAACAAAATAGAAGATGCCTTTAAAATAAAATCTTAATAATTCCACATTGTGCTGCATTGTAAAAGTAAATAAGCACCTAACTCCGCTTCTGCGAGGTAGCTTCACATTCAGTCACAAGTCTGAAAATAAAATCCCATTTAGGCTTCATACAGAATTATGATAACTAGTCTAGTATTAAAATGAACAGAAATGCCCATTCAAAGTGGTGTAGCAGCTTAACATGCAATGAAAGATTTCCAGCTTATTGGAATAGCACCATTTAAGTATAAAACATCAACAATAATATAAAATTGCAAGGCACTGGTTTATTATCACCTCTTAAGTTTGGTCTACATTAAGCTCAAATCTTACTCTAGCTCTACGGCTTCAAAATGAAGTGGATGTTTTTTTTTAAGGAAAATCAGCATCTTTAACTTTTCAGGGGAGAGCCGATTTCTTTTCTCATCAAGGTTGTTTGACATTGCACTAAAGAGTCTCTTATTGTCCACTGAGGTGCAGGGAGCACAGAGAAAAAACAGCAGCCATTGACGGGAACTGTGTAGCATGAGTTTTCCAGTAGTCTAGTGGATTGTTTTTCCTAGAAATTATTTGCTCTGAGAGGTAGATCTGCATCTGGACATCTGCTGAAGTAGTACTCACAGATTGGCCTCTGACTGACACTCTTCTAAGATCTTCGTATGTGAGATCTTTGGTCTTATGCAGTATTTTGAAGTGATTTTGACACTCCGTGGAAGCCAATCAAACCCTGAGTAATAAGCCTGATTGGAAACAGGTGTGGGTGGTTCTGAGGTGATTTAGGCGGAGCCAGCAGAAGGCAGGAGGAGACGGCTGGAACAGAAGACTGGGATTGTAAGGGAGCGGCCGTGGCCACAAGGCTCACGAGATCGGAAGCGGCTGGAACCAGGAGGGGACCGAGACCGGAAGGCGGGTGAGCCCGGAGCATAGGATGTGCCGCGGGATCTTGGAAGAGTGACAAGGAGGGCAGCTAAGACCAGAGAAGGCGCTGCGCCGCAGGACCTCAGAGGAGTGGCAGGCAAATAGCGAACCAGGAGCAGACCTGGGATCCATGGGTTTAACTACTCAACCCTGGGCCGCAGGAACTTCATGTCGGCCCAGTATAAAGTCCATAATATGGACCCAAAGCGAGATGCCGGCTGCAGGGCCAGGCAGAAGGGGCAGGGAAATTCCCCAGTGAAACGGGGGACGGTCGTGTGCGTGTTCTTCTTTACAGGTCATCGGAGAGCAAGGCTCTATGACAGAGAGGAGGTGTGTGGACACTGGAGGAAGTGTCAGCAAGAACCCGCCCGGACCGCTGCCAGTGGCTGCATGCGTCCATGTCGGGGAAAACTTTTAAGGACAGAGCCTGAAAGATGGCTTACCTGTAGATCTAAAAAAAAATGTTTTAAAAACTTGACTTTAAATGTGGATTTTAACTCTGCTTGTTCCGATTGAAAAAAACAACTTGGTGGCGTTGGCCTTGTCGGGCCACACTACCCCATAACACTAATAAGAATAAAATATCCCTTTTTGAAAGTGCAGCATCAAGTATGAGAAAAGGCAGTGATATTTACAGATTAGTTCCTGTGTTGAAGGATTGTTTGTTGGGAGTTGGTGGAAGACTTAGCAAGGCAGCATTACCTAAAGAGCAGAACCATCATTTGATACTTACAAAAGGTTAACATAATTCTGACCTTGTGGGCATTCAGGTCTTTAACTAAGGAGATTAGGCTTATAAATTGAGAAAGGCTAGAAATTGAATGACCGACCCTCCAGTTGGTAAATGACATTTCTTCATACAGCTAAAGCGGTCCTATCCATTGGGTTCTGAAAATTCCTTGTGCAGCCAATATTTCCATATCACTCATTTGCCAAGTTAAATGTTGAGTTTTGTGTTTAAATTTCATGTTTTACATCCCAGACTTGTCTCCTATAATTTGTCCAAATTCAAGAATCATGATTTAAGTTCTGTGTTGTTTTTGACCGTTTCATCTCAAGCAGAGGTAAAAAATCCAAAAGTTGCATCTGAATTAATTTGTGGAATCCAGCATTAACATCCGCATCAACAGTTAGTATCTGAGCATACCATATAGTTGGAGAATTCAGGAATTGAACCTGCAATCTTCCATTTAACAAATGTTCTTCCTCCCAAAGTGGTCGTAACCATAGATCCTAAAGTTCCGGTGGGCATTCAGGTCTTTAACCAAGGAGATAAGGCTTATAAACTGAGGAAGGCTAGGAATCGAACCACAGACTTTCCAGTTGGTAGACGACATCATTTCCTACAGCTAAAGCGGTCCTATCCATTGGGTCCGAAAATTCCTTCTGCAGCAAATTTTTCCACACAACTCATTTGCCAAGTTAAATGTTGAGTTTTGTGTTTAAATTTCATGTTTTACATCCCAGACTTGTCTCCTATAATTTGTCCAAATTCAAGAATCATGATTTAAGTTCTGTGTTGTTTTTGACCGTTTCATCTCAAGCAGAGGTAAAAAATCCCAAAGTTGCATCTGAATCAATTTGTGGAATCCAGCACTAACATCCGCATCAACATTTAGTATCTGAGCATACCGTATAGTAGAAGAATTCAGGAATTGAACCTGCAATCTTCCATTTAACAAATGTTCTTTCTCCCAAAGTGGTCGTAACCATAGATCCTAAAGTTCCGGTGGGCATTCAGGTCTTTAACCAAGGAGAGAAGGCTTATAAACTGAGGAAGGCTAGGAATCGAACCAACGACTTTCCAGTTAGTAGAGGTCTACTTTTCCTACAGCTAAAGCGGTCCTATCCATTGGGTCCGAAATGTCCTTCTGCAGCCAATATTTCCATATCACTCACTTCCCAAGTTAAATGTTGAGTTTTGTGTTTAAATTTCATGTTTTACATCCCAGACTTGTCTCCTATAATTTGTCCAAATTCAAGAATCATGATTTAAGTTCTGTGTTGTTTTTGACCGTTTCATCTCAAGCAGAGGTAAAAAATCCAAAAGTTCCAGCATTAACATCCGCATCAACAGTTAGTATCTGAGCATACCGTATAGTTGGTTAATAAAGGAATCAAACCAGCAATCTTCCATTTAACAAATGTTCTTCCTCCCAAAGTGGTCGTAAACATAGATCCTAAAGTTCCTGTGGGCATTCAGGTCTTTAACCAAGGAGATAAGGCTTATAAACTGAGGAAGGCCGGGAATGACACCACCGGCATTCCAGGTGGTAGTCGACTTCTCTTCCTACAGCTAAAGCGGTCCTATCCATTGGGTCCGAAATGTCCTTCTGCAGCCAATTTTTCCATATCACTCATTTGCCAAGTTAAATGTTGAGTTTTGTGTTTAAATTTCATGTTTTACATCCCAGACTTGTCTCCTATAATTTGTCCAAATT
>JBAMHW010000026.1:12429318-12444838 GCA_037177495.1 Rhadinocentrus ornatus | reverse complement strand
AATTCTTATATACCTTGTAAGGTACTCCACTAGGCCCAGGAGCAGAGCTTGCTCTTGCCCTTTTGACTACCTCCTGGGTCTCTCTCCAACCGGGCTCCTTGCCATGAAAATCCTGCATAGGTGCAGGTGGATCAATCAGGGACCTGCAAGGGCCCAGTTCTTGCGCTCTACATTCAAAATAATATATATATATAAATATATATAAAATATATAAATATAAAGAATAATTTAAAAAAAACTGTCTCGAACCAATTAGACCAGTTTGCTGATTATTAGTCGAGCAAGATACCTGTAAACAGGTGTTAACTGAGTTACAGAAAACACCTGATTGCAGTGATTCCCTCAAAGGTTTGATCCACAAAACATTAGCTTATGGATCCCACGATGCTTGCATGCTTGTTTTTTTTAAAAATATTCACTGATTTTCATAAAATTTTTATTTATGATTACTTTTTGTTAATTTAAACTTATTTCAGTGACGGCTGTTTTTCCTTTTTTGGTGGGAGGATAGAAACACATACACACAAACAGCATATATATATATATATATATATATATATATATATATATAAAACTATCTGTGTATCTAGCTATAGTACTATACTCTTTTTCACTTGTTAGTCATCCAGAGAATCAGACTCTTAGTTAATGACTTTATTTTATTATTATTATTATTATCATCCAAGCTTGTTTGGATTCTACCCATGGAACCATGTCTGTGTATCTTCACTTTCTTTGTACTAAAACAACTTTACTGATAATACGCTAATACTTAACAAACCAGCAGAGTAACTTTAAACACTTTTTTTTTTTTTAAACCTGTCTTGTCCAGCATCATAGCAAGCAGAAAGATGGTTTCTGTATTGTGCCTAACAAATTTGCTTTGCCAAGGGGAGGCTTATGAGTATAAGGTCATGCAAATGCGACCACGCCTCTGCGGAGTTCTAGAGGCAGACTAGGGCAGCCCAGAGACCCGGGCCATCAGCAGCAACCCCGGAGCACAAACCCGAGCCGCCCCACCCTGAAGACTTACCCAGTCCCACCCGGAGGTTAGCAGAAGAGAGCCCCAGCCAGAGCCCCCCGCGGCCCCCCCAAACAAAGGTAGAAGGCCGGCACCATGCCGAGGAGAACCGGGCCCCCTGAAGCAACCACCCGGCGCGGGCGTGCACCCGCCCCAATGTTCTAGCTGCTCACCTCAGGAACCGGAGTGTCATTTACCCCCTTCCCCCACCCTCCACCTAATCCAACCTTCACCCCATACAACCCCTCACTCACACCCTCTCCTGCTTTTCAAACAAGATTCACACAAACCTGAATCATCAGTTGTGCCATCACAGCTTGTGTTTTCATAGTTCCGCTGCAGCACTTTTTGTTTAAACTTTCTGATGTCCATGATGTCTATCAATCTGCATCAGTCCTCTTGTCCGTGTGGCTCAGGCAGATACAGTAAGCAGGCTGCTGAAGTGCTTCTTCTTCTGGGCTTCTGGCTCATGCAGGCTACTTTCAGCAGCAGCGGCCTCTCTGTTGGACTCCGGTACTGCACGTTCCAGCCAAGTTTTTTTTTTTTTTTTTTTTTTAAATTCAGATTCGGGGCTCTTCACAAAACATCCGGGGCTTGAGCCCAAGTAGCCACCCCCTAACCTTGCCCCCCCGAGCAGGACAAGTTCAAATAGGCAACTACACTCAGAAAAAAACAAAAACAATAAAAACCGCAACTGATGATATTTGGAAGAGACTTAACAGAAAACCAGCCCAAAGTCGCTGTTTACAGGCAGATTTAGCAACTCTGCTGCCTTTCTCCAGCGCAGTCGTCTTTGTTTGATCTATCGGCAGTTTACCGCTGCGCCGGGAGTCTCACACACTGATTGGCTGAGTGTATCTTGTGGGGTGGCTTATCTCACGTGCAATTAGTCCGCATGTTTCCTGACCACTACTGACTGTAAAAGTTGCGCCAGTTAAAATAAAAGCACCAGGTCAGATTTTATATTTTAACTCAGGGCCCATGTGGGACAGGTTCTGGATCTGGATCCGGACCACGGTCCGCTTGTTAATGACCTCTGATGTAGACATTCATTCTTCACAGACTGGCATATTTCAAATGTTTATTTCTTTTCATTTTGATGGTTATAACTGACAACTAATGAAAATCCCAAATTCAGTATCCCAGAAATTTAGAATATTACTTAAGGCCGATACAAATAAAGGATTTCTAGAAATGTTGGCCAACTGAAAAGTATGAACATGAAAAATATGAGTATGTACAGCTCTCAATACTAAGTTGGGGCTCCTTTTGCCTGAATTACTGCAGCAATGTGGCGTGGCATGAAGTCGATCAGTCTGTGGCACTGCTCAGGTGTTACGAGAGCCCAGGTTGCTCTGATAGTGGCCTTCAGCTCTTCTGCATTGTTGGGTCTGGCTTATCACTTCTTCCCCTTCACAATACCCCATAGATTTTCTATGGGGTTAAGGTCAGGCGAGTTTGCTGGCCAATTAAGAACAGGGATACCATGGTCCTTAAACCAGGTACTGGCAGCTTTGACACTGTGTGCAGGTGCCAAGTCCTGTTGGAGAATGAAATCTGCGTCTCCATAAAGTTGGTCAGTGCCAGAAAGCATGAAGTGCTCTAAAACTTCCTGGTAGACGGCTGCGTTGACCGTGGACTTAAAAAACAACACTAGCAGATGACATGGCACCCCAAACCATGACTGAGTGTGGAAACTTTACACTCGACCTCAAGCAGCATGGATTCTTTGCCTCTCCTCTCTTCCTCCAGACTCTGGGACCTGAATTTCCAAAGGACATGCAAAATTTACTTTTCATCAGAGAACATAACTGTGGACCACTCCGCAGCAGTCCAGTCCTTTTTGTCTTTTGCCCAGGCAAGACGCTTCTGACGCTGTCTGTTGGTCCAGTGTGGCTTGACACTCTAAAACAAAAACGATGCGACAGCTGAAACTCATGTCTTCCATACATCTGTGTGTGGTGGTTTCTAAAACACTGACTACAGCTGCAGTCCACTCTTTGTGAATCTCCCCCACATTTTTGAATGGGTTTTGTTCCACATCCTCTTCAGGGTGCAGTTATCCCTATTGCTTGTACACTTTTTTTCTACCACATATTTTCCTTGCCTTCACCTCTCTATTAATGTGCTTGGACACAGAGCTCTGTGAAAAGTCAGCCTCTTTAGCAATGACCTTTTGTGTCTTGCTCTCCTTGTGCAAGGTGTCAATGGTCGTCATTTGGACAGTTGTCAGGTCAGCAGTCTTCCACATGATTGTGTAGCCAACCGAACTAGACTGAGAGACCATTTAAAGGTCTTTGCAGGTGTTTTAAGTTAACTAACTGATTAGTGTGGCACCAGGTGTCTTCAATGTTGAACCTTTCCACAACATTCAAATTATCTAAGATTCTCAATTTGGGGTTTTCTTTAGTTGTCAGTTATAATCATCAAAATTTAAAGAAATGAACACTTGCAATATGTCAGTCTGTGAGGAATGAATGTCTACATTATACAAGTTTCACTTTTTGAATGGAATTACTGAAATCAACTTTTTAATGATATTCTAATTTTATGACCTGAACGCTGAAAGTTTAAATGAGCATGAGGTCAGGGCAACCAAAAATGGGCTGAGTTCACTTTTTCTTTTCTTGTCTGACTGTTAAATATCTTATAAAGCCTATAAAAATGACTGCAACAGACAAAAAGATGATTATGTATAAGCCTACCATCAAGATAGTTTTAAATTGAGATGTACTGTCAAAGATTTGGATGGAGTGGTGTTGTCTGGCTTTCTGTAAGTTTAGTTAATATTTTTCCAGTGTTGGTTACCTCCACCTTCATTCATTGTTTTGGCTAGGTTCAAGCATTTCAAAGCTAATATTTTTTAGGGTTAGAAAACATGACTTGCCTCAACCTATGTAAAACTTTCAACATTTCTCTATTTAAGTGCTTATGGTTAGAATTGTCTTCTATTTACTAAAAGTGGTTTTGTTGAGCTTTTAGCTGGCATTCCTCTGGTTACATGTTTAACGTGTATATTAATAAAAGTATTGTGCAGAAATTACCATACAAACATTCAGGAATTTTGATTAGTGGGTAAAGAAACATTGTGCAGGAATTACTTCTATCTAAAGTGGAATCGTGTATCACATTCTAACGTATAGTGCATTCTAGCGTCTCATTTTCTCAAACACGTATTGCAACAACGGTAGCTGCCGTGTCTCAAAAAGCCTTGACAACACTGATGAAAGCATGTCATCTGACAGTTCATGGAGTGTTAACTCAGGTGAAGAGTTTCGTGATTTAAAAAATATTGCAAACTGCATCCCATCGAACTGTCAGGTCAGGTAAGGTTCCTCTGTGTTTAAAAAGAAAAATGGTTCTCACAGGGGGAATGGATCTCGACGGAGAAACTGGCCCCTCGATACAGCATCGGCTTATTGTCACAGTAAAGCCAGCTCATAAAGTCTTCAAACCGGCTTTTGTCCAGCTTTACTGCAACTGAAAGGCAGCATTTACCGTGACTATGAAAGCTACTGAAACCACGTAAACATACACTTCTGTACCAACAAGGCTGGTGTATTTTAGCAGAAACTATTGTTATGCTGCCTATGGTAATGAGCAACAAAACCGAACGAAAATGTTAGCTTTTGGCTCATTTTTGCAGTACTGTTGACTTACTTCTCGAGGAGAAAGCTGTCAACTTCAGCATCCCTTTTAAAATCTTTCTCCTTCCTGAGCTTCTTCAACCTGGGGAAGGCTGGGTCGCACGATGTTGATCCTACTTTTTGTACCGTCTGGTGGTCCGATGGTGAAAATGGCTGCTGTGCTGCATATGCATGGTCATGCATTTTTGTGAATAACAATTTAACAGACTTTCTAACTTGCCAGGGTAGTAAGCGGCACCCGTTTATTTTCTCCTCCCACATCTCAGTTACTATGCGCTGGCTCGCAAAATGGACCATTTTCTAACCGTTTTTAGGATGATCCCCTCTTGTATTGAGTTACTGTTTCTTACTGATGATTGTAACTTCATTTGACAAGCAACATGAAACCAGATGTGATGCTGTTGGAGTATTTGTCTATAAAGTCTTTTTAATATCAGTGCCACAGTGTAATGCCAGAATAAAAATCTCTGCTGTATCAGTCTGGGTCTTAATCATTGTCAAGGAACTTATCCCACATGACTCCAGACCACGGCTGTGTGTTCTGGGCTCTCTGACAGTATTTATAGAGCTGTGTTTTGTGGTCAGTGTGGTTTCTCACTTGTCCCAGAGGCCTTGTAAAGAGCCTCACCACAGGGCTGCTTAGCCACAGTGCACTCCCACCACAATACCAGAACTCACACATCTGTTGAGCAGCAGCATGTCAAAACTTCAGTTTTATGTCTGGCGCTCTACATAACATCAGGAAGACTGGATGTCTTGCTTTGGGTTTGCAGCATTCTCTGGCTGCAAACTGTTGTTTTAGTTGTGCCAGAGAATTTGTTGTTAAAAAAAAAACATTTGTAACTTGAAGGTCAAAGTGGATTTATTTGGTCAGATTGGGTTGGAAATTTTAATGTGGCTTTATGGCTACACAGTTATCAAAAATACATTCCACAGATTCAGTCTGAAAGAATGAATCTGTCAAAACAAGTTTCATTTAACAGACTAATAAATTGCTTTTCATTGTACTGTATATAATTTTGTAATAATTTTTCTTTTATAAAATAGTTGAAGGAAATTGATGATGTGAAAATAAATTGCAATGATTGTGCATAATCACTGGAATTTCCCTTTTCATTAATGCACCCAAAAGCTTTTCATTATCCAGAGAGCATTTCAGTGACATAAAGCATTCATTTGAATTCATTTAAAGCATTTTTAGAACAGTGTTTTATATTGTGAATACATTGGATTGGAATTTCAATGAACATCACTGCTCTGAACATTTTATTGTCCTGAATCTTTCGCTTTCCCTCTAACATACTTGCTCACACACACACATACCCGTCCACACAAACTACCAGCCTCATGATGATGGCTAACACAAGCCGTTTAAACAATCGCCCCAATCCCCCCTTATCTTCAGGAGTTATGGCTCTAAATCTACTCATAATACACAGCTCACTGAGGGTGTAATCCCTAGGAACATCAGAATAAATCCATGCTATATCCGCTACACGGAGACTAACGGCCAGAGCCATTATGGTGAAACTGAGGATGTGAGGGGGGCGTTAATGGGTCATCTACATATTCATATTAACGCAAAGCCATTAGGACACCTCCATCCTGGAAATCCCTTTGACCCTCGTGACAAAACAGCTGTCCAAAGCCGAAACTTTAAATCCCTCTGCTGTCAAGTCTCTAACAGTCTCTTCTTTCACAGTGTGCACACACTAGCACACACACACCTCATCCACCCTGTGGCTGGATTGTCCTGGATTTGTCCCAACAGGGAGGGGGTCTTAACAAGTTTGCACAGGAACCACGGGCAGCGGGACAGAGCCAACTGATCAAATGTAACAAACTTGAGGCCATTTTTTTTTTGTTTGTTTTTTTGTTTCCCACCATCCTTGTTTGACCTCTTTCTAAGATAGAAAATAAATGGAGTAAACAAAATCCACTTGATCTTAACTGATTCAAAGTCAACTGTCAGGACACATGGCTGTCTGCTGCATGGCTTGTGGCATCGGCATTGCTGTCTGGAGAGTACATGCGCCTTCAAATGAAATCTTTGCCATGTTAAAATGGGGAATTGGGGATGAATAAGTGGGCTTTTTAATCTTGGAGCAAACAAATGTGATGAGGCGGTCAAATTAAAAATGCAAAGTTCGGAGCACTGTTCTCCTCCTCTGTTTGCTCTCCTCCTATGGCTCTTTCCTTTTCTCCCAGGCCTAAGCAAGCAGCTAACAGACCCATCTTAGAGTCGGGACTGGGAAAATCAAGGGGCCCTGGGCTCTTTGGCTTCTGGCGGGATGACAGTTTCCTGGCCTGAAGGGGTCAGTGGCAGGCTGTCTAAGAAACTGGTGGGGGGGTCCAGAAAAAAGGTGGTTTATTGTGGCTGGTTGGCATAGACAGAATACTGGCAGTTTCCAAATAGTGTTCATGCCAGGAACTGTTGTGTATTATTCCACACACAGGAAAAGACCAGAGGCACTTGAGGCCTGGAGCTATAAAGCTGAGAAAAAAAGGGCCTTTTTTACTGAGCAATGGTTTTGTATGTTCAATATTCCAGTTATATGTTTTGATGTGGCATATGGAGCATAAGTAGAAAACAGGAAACAGAAACTTAAGAAGCATCATCATAATAGTACTGATACAAATCCCCAGTTTCTTACAGCTTTGTATTCTAACTTAAGCTTTCTTGGCAAATTTGATTGTTGCATCTTCCTCTTCCAAAGCAAATTAGCTTGAATTCTGAAGGTGAAAGTGAAGAATGAAAAAGTTAGGACTGGTTTTGACCCATGGACTCTATCACAGTGGGAGATGACCTCTATTGACATTTTTTTTTTTTAACTAAATTATTAATGTCGCACTGTAAATGTACTCTGTAACGTGTAATTCAAATTAATCAGTTTTCAACGGTAATTGATGATTAGAAAACCAAAACTGTGCAATTGTGTTGCACAGCTGAAAACCGTTTGACCATTGTGTGTGTGTGTGTATATATATATCAATCTATATAATTTATTTTAAAAAAAGAAGAAAAAAAATTATAGATATAAAGATGTAAATAAATTTTATTTTTAAATAAAATGCTTTGTGCAGTAAATGTAAATCAGTGGCAGTTATGTGTGAGGGCATTTAACAGGTTTTTCACTGACTGCAGTGTGGAATTGTCACTGAGCAAGACAATGAATCTGAGGTTTAGCTTGGCGGCCTTCAGCCTGCAAGTGTGTATGTGAATGAGAGGGCATAAACCGCTCCATAAATGGAAGCATTTTAATGATGAAGCCAAAAGTTAAATGTTGAAGCATTTAACTGTGGTTTGCAGTGGGTGAAGTGCATTATTCTTAATTAATCCCACCTGTGTGTAGTGTCACCAGCTGAACACATAATGTATGCACGCTGTCTCACACCCACTTTTGCCATCATATCATAGAAGAAAAATAAAGAGACCTAGTAACTGTCGTAGGATTTCCACACTCAGATGTCTTGTGGAACAGTGAAGGGATTTTTCTTTATTTAACAGGTCAATCTGTTGCTGTAATTATCATTTTGCATTTGCTTCTTTCTTTCTGTATTTAAATCAATTAGTTTCTGTCTGGATTTATTTCTTATCAAATGTGCCAGTGGAGCAAAGCATCCATATTAGGACACTAAAGATGTTTAATAGAAGATGTTGCCCAGCAGGGGACAACTGATGGTCCTTTTTATTCTTTACTCATTCATATTCTTTCTTTGGGTCATAAACCATCATCCATCTGAACTCTTTACAGTATATCAGCTTTAATCTACACAGCTTTTTTCCTTCGTGGTGATTAAATTGGTTAATCTCTTTGTTTTTTTCCTTCATCTTATTCCTTCTATCATGTTGTTGACACCCTCTTTTAACCCCCGTCTTAAAAGTCCCCCTCAGCCCTTTTTTACATATTTGTTTTACCCCGGTCCTTATTCCTATACCCTTACCATGCCCCTTCTAAATCCTTGTGTCTTCTCCATATATCCTTTTTACCTCTTTCCTCCACTCCTTCCACCCTTGTCCTCTGTTTCTTGGTATTTCCATACCCCTGAGCGGATTCCCCCATCACTTGCAGCCTGTTGTATTCCCGGTCTTCTCATCCGTTTATCACTGGTCCTTATTCTGTTAATCCCTGAGGGTTTTGTTTATTTGTGTTGGAGCTGCTTTTACAGCTTGCAACTGACCCCACCTATTTTCTCACCAGTCATTTGAACAGCAGGGCTGCTTTGCAGCTACTCCACCAATTAACATACCATTAGCATAATATTTGCATGTGTGCATTAGGGTGTTGATGGGGAGAGAAAATAACAGTTTTACAGGGTTCTTTTTTCATGCCTAAAAAATATATATTTCATGGAATGACGTCAAAGCGCCCACAGGCTTCTTTATTTCTTTTGAGTTGGATGTGCTGTTTGGTGAGAAGCATCATGATTTAAAGTTGACTGTGAAAAGTTATGTGGCCAAACTACATATTAACAATTGATCATTGCAGTCCTCATGCATTATCAAAATGTCACTCTGCAATGTCACTATACAAAATGCAAGTATGATTCTAGTTTATCACTGACTTTTACTTAAATCATTGAGATTGAAGCTGAGGAAACTGGAGTGTAGAGCTGTGCTTGAACAGCCACAAAGTCTTATGAATGAAAGGAGAGGTGGACAAAATTCATTGAGGGAGACGCAAACAACAAATAATTATAGCAGAAACATGCAGATACATGAAGAAAAATTTAAATAATTTATTCATACATGTTGATGGAGGCAGAATGGAGGAGAGGGGTGAAAGTAAGCCAGCTGCTGCTATTGGAGCCAGCAAGTGAAAGACCAGAGCAGTGACGTGTCCAGGGCATCGAGCCAGTTTCCCAGCGCTGATCGGGGATCAGCCCGCAGGCCTCGCTGTTCTGCTGCGTACCACGCCTGTCCCTCAAACACTGCTGCTCTGATCTGCCACATTCGGGCCGTCGCTCAAATGCTGATGCTGCTTTTGTTTTTGCTTGCCTCATGCCACGCCGAAAAATTTACTGACTGAAACCTGACTGAGGAACGTGGATGGAGTCCTGTTGATTTTACTTTGTTCACCGATGACATTACCCACAAGTCTCCTGGTCATTTTGAGGCTGGTCTCCTGTAGAAAATTGCTTGACATGCAAGATAATACTGTGAAGTTGATCTCAAGTCATAAATAGTGAGCGGTGCCATCGTGATGTGCTCTACATTGGAGGACATTATTCCACACACGAATCGTGGAAAATAAAGTAACTGGCCATGTGCCAGAATGATTAAAAAGTATCTTTAACAAACCATATGTTTGTATATTTGTAATTTACTTTGCATCTCAACGTGTTGCCTAATTTTTATGGTTTGAGTGCAGCCACTCTTTGCTTTTTGAGATTATTTTATCGAGTCTTAATGCGTCCATCACCTAATATTAATGGCCACAAACATTTTTATTTTTTTTTTAGAGCATTTAAACAAGAAATGACTGAAATATTTTTTTTTTGGGGGGGGGGGGGGGGGGGGGGGGGGAGAAAAAGAAGTTTTGGTCCTTTCTAAAATTTTTTTTTCTCCTTTCCTGTTTTCCTTTTGGGTTTGAGTGATGCTGCAGTTTGCTTATACATTAATATGTTAGACTGAGGATTAGCAGGGCTGCCAGAATCAAAGATGAAAGAAAAACAGTGCTAGCACATAAACATTTGTAATAATGTCTGAGTCTAGGGCGAGAATTAAGTTTGTGAGCATGCTGCATGTGCTATTCGAATTTCATGTTGCATTCTGCCTTTAGAAGTAGCCTCATCATTTCCAGATTCCCAAAGCATTATTAATAATAAATAAGAAATATTTGCTACTTGAATATAATTCTAGTGCCATGGCCCACATAACATGTTTAATTTAACTCTGCAATTTTCTTTGTGTGTGTAGTCCTACAGCCTGCATTGTGAAATGTGTACTTTTGCCAACTAAATGTAGTTATATATAATATCTAACAGGCCTGTTGGCCCTGCCTGCTGTGCTGCACTTAGCTCTCTAGCTGCTCTTGTCTCTGTATAATCCTCCTCCTCATGAATACATTAACGCCGGAGCCTTAAACTCAGTTTAGCTGGCGGCTCAGCGTCACAGCACATCCTATTACCGACTTTAAATCATTAATGTGACATCGTTTTCACTCAATTTTCAAACACCCACGGTTGAAAACTGCGTGTTTCACCAACCCAGTGGAAGCAGAAGACTGCAATCAGTCACACAATCAAAACAGGCGCATGTGCGTGCTGATATAGGGGAGAAATAACTTATTTCTAGGCCACTACGGTTGCACAAGTAGAAAAAATTGCATTGACATGTAAATGTGCCCCATTGTGATAGTTTTCCTTATTTGGTCTGAACTATTGTGATGGAGTGGCCTCTGGATAAATGTGGTTTAAGCTGAGCCAACTCCTACAGTCCACCTTAGGGTGTGTGTGTGTGATTTAATCAGAGTCTAGCCACTATTTGCTTCCTCCAGCATGTCGTGTACTGCTGACAATAAAGGAAAAAGAATAATCTGAAGCCCCTTTCTGCTCCTCAGCTATTCACACATAAACCTTTTCTCAGGTTTTTCCCTCCTGCTGCCTCTGAAATATTTACAATGCCCAGAGAACAACTAAGTCCTTCACTTATCGTAGAAGTTGTAAATCTGCCCCCATCCTGCCTCTATATTGCATCAAAAGGTTTTTTTTTGTGTGTGTGAGAAAATAAGGTAATTAGCAACGCACCTAAAATCATCTCAGAGTGCATTTAACTGTTTTATGTTCAGAGTGTTGGACCTGGCTGAGGGGGTTGATTGTGGAACATATGGACACAGATGGGGGACAGCATTTTAATGGGAACACTGAGTGGGGTTTTGTGTTTTTAACCCTTAAAGTGGAGACATGAACATCCTCAAAATCCATAAGAAAGCATCAATTAAAGATTTGCTTTTAAAACAGATTTCAGCACAAGCCGTTGCCATCCGTTGCTCTGACGGGGCCCAGGGAGTGGTTTTTTTTTTTTGCTTATGTGACTCAAACATAAGCTCGCACACACCACTTTTACCACTCAAACAACCCACCCCCCTCTCCTCTCTCCCCATATCCCTTGTTGTACTTAATTAGGTTATCAGGTTGCTAACGGTCCGTGATTCTTCTCCATGCCTCGCAGCCGGCCCTCTGATTGGAGGGGCAAGAAGGTGGACTTAGCATAATTAACATGTTGTTATGGAGATGATTGAATAGCTCAGTCACCGCAGTGATGACTTAAATTGTTTTCCTGGTGGGAAAATGTCACGTTCATACAGTTTTGTGTATCCGTTTGTATTTATCCATCTATGGCCGGTGCACTGGCTGTACATTTGTTTGAACTGTAAATGTGTGGTGTGAGAAAAGAAGTGACCAGGACCAGCACAACTTTTACTGAACACATTGCTGTCTTTATTAGAGCCTTGTCTGGCAGTAATACTGGAAAAAAGTGAACTTAGAACAGATGGTGGTGGCAGCCCACAGCTTTTTTTCCCCAAGTTTTTCTTTATTTCTTTGATATTTTTCTGTATTTTTTTTGCAAGAGTGCTGCGACTCCTGCTTTTCTGTGGCATGGATAACATCAATAAAAGAGACAGTAGGGAGAGACAAAAAGAAATATACAACTTATATTACACTGTGTTATGAACAAAATATAAATCTATAACTCTATGTTATATTTACATAATTATCTTTCTTGATTTTTCAAGTTGAGATGTTGAAATATTTTTTGTTTACCTGTAATAATTCTCACTTTGTTTTAAGCTCCGCTCATGACTTTGATTGTCTTAAATAATATAACTTTCATTGTCTTGATGTGGGGACAGACCTTGCCAGCAGGGATGATTGATGTTTTAATGTCCCACATGCCCTCCTGATATCACAAAACCAGACAGTCCCCTCCTTCCAGCATCAGGTTCAACAATGTTGTGATAGCAGGGGTAACTTTACAGCACAATTACAACCCAGAAGCTTTTTATGTGGCATGTAGGGAACGTCTATAGCAAGAAAGATTGTGGGGATCGCTATACAACGTCTCTCCTGAAGAATAGTCATGGTTCCTGTAACATCGCGTGGAGCTAAAACAAAGTAAAGGACTCCTGATGAGAAGTTAAAGATACGGTTGAACCGCCACGCAAACACACGCAGTCTCTCGTACACACACACTCATACACAGTAGAACACCTTTGGTGGATCACTGTAAACACTGCTTTCCTATGATTGAAAAAGAAAATCACTGTTATCACAAAAACATATTTACAGGATTTTAAACAGAAGGACAGCATAGGATTGGTTTGGTTGTCATAATCTCTTCATTTTAAATGTGTGTGTGTGTGTCTGACTGTGTTTGTGCGTGTAGATGTGTGTGTGGATCCAAGCCAAAGATGCTCCACTGTGTCCCAGTGAAGCGGCCAAACTAGTAAACGGGGACGGGTGTCTTTGTTTACAGAAAACTATCCAAAAGCAATCCAACTGATTACTAAATAAATGACATGGAAAAAAAAGAGGAAACCTTCACATTATACATGGTAATAATCATTACAAATAAAATTAGAATAACAATGAAAAGTCATGTTCTTCTTGTTCTCTGACTACACAGTCTGAGTGCTTCTTAGAAATGGGTTTGGACTTTAGGGGGGAAAAAAAGGAAAAGATTTTTCAGCTTGGAGGAGGGCTGGCAATCGGGGTTACTGTCCTAACTCCACCTGCCCCCCGTCCAGAGGATTAATATAAAACAAACAAAAATAAAAACAAGATAAAATGACAACTCCTGTTTAGATCTAAATACCTACCAGCTAAATAAAATGTTTTATTGACTGATAGTTTCATATGGTCATAAAAACCCAATGAAGAGGAGAAAAATAAATTATACTGTACATAACTTACTAAACTTAGGAAACGCTGACCATCCTTATAATTATTGTTAATAATATTATTAGACTAGAGGCAGTTTGAAGAGAAATAATAAAATACAGTATTCAAATACAAACAAACACTGACTGGCTGACTTCACCCGGCTCCACCCACTGGGTTACAGCAGGATGACGTTGATTGGAGGGAGCAGAAAAACACTTAAGACAGAACAACAGCCACGTGTGTGTGTGTGTGTCCATGTGTTCACAGCAGCCAGAGCATTTATTTTTCAGCTTTTTTTTTTTCTTTACTGCACTTAAAAAAACAAGTGCAAACGTCCAGTAAACGAGAACACGCGCTGACACACACTCGCGCTGTGTTTTCGGGCAAACTCGTGCCAACGCTTTGCCCTGGAGGAGATCGACATAGGAGCGAGAAGAAAACTTGCAGATTGTCTCACAACACAGTGCTTTCATTTCCGCTCTGTGATGCCAGAGAAACACCCCTTTTCTCCCTCCCTGAAAATTCAGTCAAGGCGGGGTGGCCCATGATGTGGTGGGCAATCCCGGCTGGGGATAAAAAATAATGCAGAGAGAACAGGGGGGGAGCACTGACAGCACACTGCGAGGTTGAAGAAAAGATATTTTTGTTAAAAATAAACATCTGATGTCTTTCAGGTGCTTTACAACAAAAGAGGAAAAAGAAAAGTCTCTTTTTTTCTATTATTATTAAAACTTGTAGCACAAAAACAACAAATCACATTCACAAGCCACTTATTGGCACCGTGTACCTGAGTGAGAATATTATAGAACCAAAGAACAAAAAAGCTGTTTTTTTTAAAAGTGTCTGATAATAAACAGGTCCACCACCTTAAAGTGTCATCTGTTAGCCTGCGACAGGTCCACTGTGTACATTTTAAAATGTCTCTTTTTCTACAAACAGGACTAAAAGGTTGCTTTCTGAGAAGGATTTTTTCCGTCTCTCATCACTCGTGGTAACACGCTCAAACTCTTGCAGTAGTACTCGAATATTCCTCAACACGCCTCAAAACCGGCTTGGTTGATTTTCCCTCCCAGACTTCAGTTGGTGTAACAGTCAGTGTGAGTGACAGATCCTGTGCTTCTGTTGATTGATCAGATGCTGCTATCAGGACTACGGTGGGAGGGGCTTTGGCTCTGTTAAGAGTCCCTGTAAGTTGGGGGGGAATGGGAGGCGGGGTTTTGTGAAATTTGAGGTGATTGGCAAAAGAGAAAGTTTTCTTCCTGATTGTTGGGTTTGGGATTTTGTGAGATTTACCAGCTGCAACTGGTTTTTAGGCGGGTGGCTATGGCACCGTCCTATTGGGTGATATGGTTCTCGTTATCGCTGGCGTAGTCCGCCTCTTCATCCTCATAGTCAAAATCGTCATACGCATCACCATTGCTGTCGTCTAGCCGAAGCTCCTCCTCCTTGATTCGTGGCTCGTCTCCTTTCAGGCCAGACATATGTGGGTTCTGGTGGTGGTTGGCGTTGGGCTCGGGGCTGCTGGACATGCTTGAATGCTCTGAGGGCATCTGGGGGGAGGGCATCCCGGGCATGGACAGGGCACCTGGGTAGACCACACCCGCAGAAGACAAGGGCAGCTGACCTTGCTGCCTGTATATACACAGGGAGAGAGATGTCAATATATGAAAGTTTGGAAATAGATATTTTCAACAAAAGTCACATGAAGACCCCCAACCCCAATAATCTCAGATTGACGATTACTTAGTAGTGTGACCCCTTGTGGGGATCCAGAAAATCAGGCTGGAAACCACTGTAGTTGGGTTATTATAAAAACCAAATTACCAGAAGAACATCAAAAGATTTTTAAAATTATTTTTTCCAAGTAATCCAGTTACTTGTATACTTGTGTATATATATATATATATACAGGACTGTCTCAGAAAATTAGAATATTGTGATAAAGTTCTTTATTTCCTGTAATGCA
>JBAMHW010000026.1:12408996-12429218 GCA_037177495.1 Rhadinocentrus ornatus | reverse complement strand
TATATTTGTAAAACTACTATTTTTGTAAGTATTTTTTATTTGAAATCTTTTTATTTGAAATGTTAAAAAATCATTTTCCTCTCCTTACTGTTCTCTAAAATGTGTCCGTGGACAGTTTGCTCACCCTACACTGAAGTATTGTCTCATTTCCTGTCTGCGGGACCTCATTATGGCCTTGTACTCGCCAATGCGCAACTTCTTGCCGTCCACCAGGCAGGTACGCTTGGGCCGGGGCTTGTACTTGTAGTCTGGGTATTTCTCCAGGTGCTGCTTGCTAAGGCGAGCCTGCTCTTCATAGTAGGGCTGCTTCTCCAGGTTGGTCATGGCTTTCCAGCGTGAGCCTGGAAATGAAAGAAAGTGTACCATTAGTGCTTATTATGATCAGTGATGGTTATGTGCTGGATTTTATTATTTAGATTTTTTTATTTTTACAAATGGCAGCAGATAAAATTTTAGATAAAAAAAAAGTCCAGTTGAATAAGTTAATGTTATCCAGCGTATACACCGACATGCATAACGGTTTCACTAAGTGATTAACAAAAACAGTCTCTTGCTGGAAGTGCCATCCAGAAAGAGAATGCAAAAGAGGGTTAATGAGGAGTGCCGCTGGGACAACAGGTACTCATCTCAACTAATGAGGACTTCATTTAACCTGCTGTCATCTCTCAGCTCAGTTTCTGCTCAGAGATCTGTACTATCAGTCCCCTGCATGTGTGTGTGGGTGTAATCTTAAACATGTCTTCCCCTGAGTGTGTGCGTTTCATATCTGGTCTGAATTTGCATTGACTACTGTATGTTTAATGGGTAAAAGCTGTCAGCGCTCAGCTGTTTTCTCCCTCTGTCTTTCTCTCTCCGTGTTCTGCGATCTGTTAGCAATCGAGAGAGAGGAGGCTTATTAAAACCAGATTTCTCTGTGTTATAAAACGCTTAGGAGCTCTTTAAAATATCAGGGCCAGTCCCGGCGGTCTGGGGGAAATGTCAGGCGGCCTCGCTCTGCTTGTTTAATGCATAATGAATTATATCATCATTTGTCAGAACTGTGCTCTCCCCAGCCGTTCATTAACGCTCGCTTACACAATACCACTGGTTGTAAAGAAATCACTGTTACTTAGTATTGTTTGTGTGAGAAGGAGGTGGTTCAGTCTGCAAAAAATTGGAGCAGTGGGTGAATTGGTGTAGCAAATAATGTTTTACCAAGAATTTTGCTGATGTTGGAATTGTGCATGTCTGGGAAGGCCTGCAGAATCTTTCGCCTCTCGTCCTTGGCCCAAACCATGAAGGCGTTCATTGGCCTTTTGATGTGTGGCTCATTGCTGCTCCGACCTCGAGACTCCCGAAATATTCTAGAGTCCGACACGCTGGGGGAGCCTGGGGAAGGAAGATGTCATTGATGTCAAATTAAGCAAACAATAAAGAAGTTCAGGGCACGTTTAGGCTGCAATATCTCACTGTCCATGCTCGTACGCAGAATATTTTCAGTTATATCCTTTGGACACCTTTCTTGAAAAAAAATTACCTACTTTTTGTGTCATTCAGCATTTTTGTGTGTGTGTGTCCTTACCGTCGGAGTCTCCGCTCATGGTGAAGTCCAGCATGGCATGACTGAACTTCTCCTCTGCCTGCTGTTTCAGCTGCTGACTCAGACTCTCCAAGGCAGCTTTGTCCTGAGCAACACAAACAGTTCATAGTCGCAGTCATCAGAGACTTCAGTCATACTCAGGAAATACAGACATGAATGAAACCACAAAGCTGGAGTAAAGCTGAATCGTTTTTATTTGAATCTAAACAGATTTTTTTATGCATTGACTTTTTAAGCCTTTCTGATCATTTGAACCAGCTATTTCATAGCAATAATTGTTTAATTTCTAAAATATTTCACTTTGGGATAACCATAGAACAAAATTTAGGTGTCAAAGGCCTAAACCTGTTCTGAAAAAGAAATGAACGTTAAATATCTGATGTGAAAACGATAGAAAACAAACAGTGGGGATTTCAGTGAACAGCCAGCAATGGAAATGTTGCACACATCTGTGTGTTTGTTTTCACGTAAAAGACTGCCGATTACATTTAGACCGATTTGGATGTTTGCTAATATGTGAGTATAGTACATATTAAATCTGTGTAGCGACTCCTGGAAGCCACCTGCGAGAGTGGAGTGCGGAGGCTTGCCTCTCTCTTGCAGAGGCCCCCGAGGGTCGACGCATTAGAGAGGGAGTGCAGCACGGACGAGAGCGAGGCCACGGCGCACGGCCCCCTGGGTATTTATTACAACCAATAAAAGGCTGATTTACTGAGCATTTACATGCTTAATGCAAGCAGCCGGCACACTCTGCGTTGGAACTTGACCGCGGACGAACGCACACGCGCACGCATATGTGCACCGCAGTGCACCGGTGCCAGCATTTTACAGTTTAATTATACGATTAGGAGCGCTACCCAAAACACAGTCGTCTTCTAAAACAAGCTTCCAAAAAGTGTTCCTCTCCATTTACATGTGACCCTGGTGAGCCAGCTGGCTGGATGGAAGGACAGAATGATAATGAAATACATTTTCTCTGTTTTTAGTCCAATAGAGTTTAATTGTTAGAGATGATGTCTCCCTCCCAGATTGCAATAAAAAGACAGTGAGAGAAGAGAGAATAAAATGCAGAGATCTGCAGCTAAATGTTTTCTTTGCTTTTCATTTTTAAATACATCCATATGGGGCATTTTCAATGGGTTGAAGTTATTAACTAATTTTCTATGTATATTATATTATCAGAAATATTAAGTTTTCTTCATTTCAAACAAATGAATGCTTCATTCAGTCCTCATTCAAGAAAAACGTCCCTCACATTTTAAAGATTCTCAGATTATATATGCAGTTTGAAATGGCTCTATGCAGTCTGTGTGAGGCAGAGATGAACAGATGAAGACAGAAGTATGACAACCTAGGCTGACGTTAAGCTCCGGTACAGTACATGAGAAAAGTGGATTGAATAGCTGACACTGCAGCCAAGACACAGAGTAGTGACAAAACTAATCCTCAGAGTGTGTCAGAGATGACACTGTTGTATCTGAACGCCGGCATCACACTTGCGCAGCACAAAGCCAAAGGGCCATGGAAACGGGAGGCAGGGAGAGAGCATGGGGCTTCAGTAGATGAGAAAGACTTGCTTTTAGAAAAAGGAATCTAAAGACTTTGGCATTTCAGACTCCAAATTCAAAAAATGCTTTCACATTATTGGCTATGTTGGAAAAAATATTAAAATATGAAAAATAGAATAATTTTTCCAGCGTTTTGAAAAGTCAAACTTTACTTTTCTTATTAAATTATGAATCATAACTGAATTCTTGACATATACTTATTTAACAAAATATCAAAAAACTATGGTGTGTTTGTTTGTCATATCTTTTTATATCTATATCTATATCTACCTCTCTCTCTGTCTCTCTCTCTCTCTCTGTCTCTCTCTCTCTCTCTCTATATATATATATATATATATATTAGGGTAAAAATTGTGTGTGCACGAGCTGAATCTAAATATGTTTAACAAATAACCACAATTTAGCCATGCTGCTGAGGAGCCGGCGCCGTCATTTCACATTACTGTCTCCTTGACGCTCGGCTCTGCCACACACATGCGTGCGCACACCCACACACATACACAGGCCTGCAGTGTGCCTTACAGACACACTCATTACCTTTGAGATGCCTCTGGTTTTACCTTATCTGGCCCTGTTTAGCTTTAACACATTTCAGCGAGCGCATTGTGCACCGATTTACCTCCTACATGGTGCAGCAGGGATGGCATATGGCAAGACAAATTATTACACACTGACAATGAGACGGTACAGCTTGTGATGACTTTGGAGACTTGGGTGGATTTATGTATTTAGTTTTCAGAATTTAGAGGCTGAGATAAAAGATGCTAATTTGTATTCATTTGTGTGGGGCTCCATACACTTTTGGCATGACTGAGTAGGAATCATTTGTCATAAAAATCATACCGGAGGCAGCATTTAAAAGATCTTAGGAATGTATTTATAAACACACTGTGAATGTATTTCGGCAGGTATTGTCATCTTAAAAAAATGCAACCTTTAAGGTGCTAATATAGACCTACAAAATTTAAGATATATACCATGATTACCATGAATTTGTTAGTATTTAGCCTCCCATAATATCATGTGAAATGTACACATGAGCTTTTGAGGCCAGAAGTTGTGACCATAATATAAGATAATAATAATAAAAGAGAGAATCTGTTGTTTGACCATAATATTTAATGAATAAGAACATCCCGTGGTTGCTTGTGGTAAATGCTCTGTTGCATGTTAACAGATTAAGGGTACAAATTTTTATACGGAGAAAATGACATTTGTTTTTACCTCTATAAAATAATTAATACATATTGCACACTTAAATAAACCTTTAGGGCAGCTGTCACATTTTGTCACAAGTACCATAGCCTGTTTTCCAGAGGAGGTATATGGTGGTTTACCTTGTCTGAGCGTCCATTGTTGAGGCCGAGGTTGCTGACGGCGGCCACCTTGGCGTCGAGGACCTGCTGTTCTCTTTTTAGCTGCTCCTTCATCTGCCGGGCCTCAGCAAAGGCCTTGGTCACTGCCTCATGATCGTTTAGGTAGGCTGTTGAAGAAAGTGATGACAACAAATCTGCAGAAATGCAAAGAAAGACAGGACAGACATTATGATTGTCATTAAAGAAGATTTCAGAACAGCATTTTTGTTTTCTCTATTTAACTAATATGTGTGTGTGTTTACTTTTACAAAGTTGGCAGGAGGTTTTCTTCAGATTAAATTTTCTGAACATACGTAAAGTCATTAACGTACACTTAATGAGATGGCATCTATGTGTTTCTGTCTTCATCTTTTAGATATACATTTGGCTCTAATGACCACTTGTATGAGTCATAGCATGCCTCTAGCTAGCCTTGCTGCTAACTTATCCACCACCTCCCCACCTGCCTACAGCCTGAAACCACACTTACACAAGGCATTTAGAAAGTTGAAACCAGTCACCACCATTTTAAAACCTTTACTGCTCAACAGTCCTACATTAAATCAAGGTGACTGGAACTTTCTTATTGCAGCCAAAGTGTTGCTAATTTCCCCAGTTGCGAACATCTGCTGCCAAGCTCCACACTCCTCCTCATCGCCTATTATTTGTATTATTTTCTGCAGCTTTGTTGTAGATGAGGCATCTGTTCTGTCCGTGTGTGCATGTGTGAGGCTGTTTGCACCGCTATCGCCCCTCTATCAGTTGGGTTAGTTCTTAACAAAGAGCTGTTGGTGGTTTATGAGGCCTTTATCTGTGCTAATCCGCACTGCTAATGCCATCTCAGGCCAGATTACCAGCTTCAGATTAATAATGACAGAGCCGTGAACTCTTTCAGAAGTCATAACCGGAAAATCTGGATGTGAAAGCCCCCCCCCCCCCGAAAAAAAAAGAAGAAGGTGGGGGTGGTTTTTAAGAGAAAGGACAGAGTAGTGAGAGGGGGGTGATAGAATCAGGTGGCAATCAATTTTAATCTGCAGTCAAACGAGAGAAGAGAGACGGAAAGAAATTCTTGCAAATGGTTGTGTGTGTGTCTTGAACTGACAGCTATCTCAGCCATCCAGACAAGTAAATGTGACCCAGATAGAATGAGAGGTGCTCAGCTCATCTAAGTTTTTTTTTTTTTTTTTTTTTTTATGTATGCAGAGAAGCAATGCATTTTTGGCCATCTAATGTAGAGAGGTCAGAGCAAGTGTGGCATTTCATAACATAAAGACAAATGTGTGACTTTGGTAAAAGTTACAGGCACTGATGGGTAGAGGAAACAGCTGCAGGTGGATAGGTGAAAATCTATGCAATCTTGGATGCATATTTTTATATAAATCTAAACGAAGTATAATGATGAAGCTCATATATTACTCATTGTGTACTTCAGAAAACAAAACAGTGGCTAAACCACCTTTTTTGCAGAGTGATGCCAATCAGAGCTGCATTATCTCTTAGAGCTGGATTATTATTACTAGCAGTACCTTTACATGTAACCAGATTGTAAATGCTATGTTTAGTTGATTTTTGAGCTTTGGTTTTAAGACTTTTTCTACCTTTCAGCAGTGCTCTTAGAAAAACTGTACCATGTTTATCAAATATCTTGCAGACACTTTGTACTAATACGTTAAGCTGCCTTTTAACACTGATGTGTAGGATGCTATACTGAAATGTTATAAAACAAAAATAATTTTAAAACGGGTTACTACAAGAGCCTATTTTAGGACAACTCAAGTCTTAAAAAAGCTCATAAAAACCTAAAACCTGAAAGTGGAGGACATGTCTATTTCTTTTTCATTTCAAGAGTTGAGGTTGTCCACTTTTTAAATCCAGATAACATGGAAAGACATTTCCAGTTTAGACCACCCCAACAAACAACACAAAGACTCCCACATCAAAACAACCACCTCTGAACCTTTTTTTTTATTATTATTATTTTTTATTTTAGCCCTCTACCAATCAATACAACTTATAACAGGAATCCTCAAGCTGTAATACCAAGTGAGTCTGACCAGCTAAAACTCAGTGGCAACAGATGGGAGCATAAGCTACGACAGTTCTGGGATCTCACACACATAATTCAGTGGAGATCACACACAAACTTTAAACACTGTAATCCATTTTTCTGAACAAAAAACATCTGGGACCAAAAATCCACTAATCTGATATTAAATCCCCCGATTTGTTGAAAAACAGTGAGATTAGCCAGGAAGTCAGAACAAAAATGACTAACTGCCTATTGCAAAGGAGGAAGAGGAGGTGGGATTGTGTTTGGTTGTGTGTATGAGCCTTTGTGTGCATTAGTGAATGTTTGAGTGTGTGTGCAGTCAATGCTTGGTGTTGCACTGTCCTGGCTCATGTAAGAGGCTTGTCTAATCTCATTGGTGATACCTCCTGTCTGTCATCCACTCCTCTCTTTATTATTCCCCCGCTTCACTGCCCCCTACACCCACTCAACCCCCCCCCCCAAAAAAAAAACAAAACAAAACAAAACAAAAAAAAAACAACAACAGCTAATCCTCATCTCTTTCCCCATTCCCTCCTTCCTCTCACTCCTATGTCTATGTCTCTTTCATTCACTAATAAACACATAACAATGAAGCTGCCTGCGGGCAAATAGCGGCATGGAGGAAAAACACAAACACACTAATTATAGCCTGTTACATATGTGTAATATTTGAACTATCAGCGTTGTGTGAAAAATGGATTAAGAGTACAAAATAGTGATTCATTTATGTCATATTTTACGCATGTGTACATATGGCTGGGTATGATTATGGCACTGGCAACAATGGCACTGCTGTGAGGAAAACGGTGTTCTTGTCATCGTTACTACCAACAGAGCTATTACTGTTTTCCTTAAAGATGGTCATTGTCATAATGAGAGCAATTTGCAAACGCTGTTCTTTAAAGTGTATTTAAATCTTGGACTGCTTCCATGCTCGTGCACTTTTTTTTTGTACATGTGTTTGCATTTTAAGAATTGTCATTGTTTTGTATAGATTTACTTTTATTTCTACCGAGTTTGGTCAAAAACTGCATTAATAACAATAAACTCATTGAATGATTTCTTTTAGGGAATGTTATATCACTTGAAGTCATATTGTGACCTGTCAGCTTTCTCTTAAACATTCATTATTCATCATTTCTTGTAACCCCTAAAAATTTATCAACTTTCTTTCCTGCTTTGACTTCTTTTTACTAAGATGGTCTGCATTTGTGCTGGCAATGCTCAAACTGGTGTTTGGGTGGCTTATTCTCAGGAATGTGCATGATCCTATGCTTATTAAGTGCTTCACATACTGGACTGAGAGGTGTAAAACTCTGGATTACCTGTTGGTTTTTCTTTCATGTGCTTGTGTGATGGCAACTTATATCCACTTACTTATGGAGCTGAGTCTGGTTGGTGGTCCACCAATGCTGGAGGGGGCGGCACTGTGCTTCATGGAGCCGGCAGGGCCCAGCTTGGTGGCAGCAGCAGCAGCAGGGACCTGTGGGGAAGTTGGGGGGGAGTTGGGTGACTTGCTCTCGGATGCCTTAGACTTGGCCGACAGGTTCAGTGGCTGTGCACCCTCACTGTCCTGCAAAAACCAAAACAGCACAGTTTCGCCTGCTGTGACCACCGTAGGAATTTGGAAGCGGGAGGCCGGGGGGACGCCCTCGTTACCTCCCTGACCAAGACCACGTGCTAATTAAACGGGAGCCCATGCACAGCAATCTGAGGCAAGCCTGGCGGGATGACAAGGTGACAGGGTGCATGCCACTGGCCTTTTTCAAGCAGCTTTTTCAAACAACAGATAAGTAAACAATTGACAACACATACAAAATTAAATGTAAATACTTCTTTGTGCAAACCACTGACATTTACATGCAAAATAAACAAACCTCCTGTAACAGCAAAATCACCCTTTAAACAGTGCTGAGACAGTTCATACACGTGCACAGGCCACATGCAGGCTCCTGTAAACATGCAGTAAAGCTGGTCCTCAACATGCCTCAAAAGAGGCCATTGAACAGAGCAGCAACCAAACGCGCCTTCAAATAATTCTCAAAACTACAGTGGATGCCTCCTCCTCCTCTCTATAAAGAAGCACCTCTCTCAGAATGTCTTTGGAATTGTGGTAGTCTAAAGATGCTGCAATATATAGATGTATGAAACAACACACAGAGCAGAGGACAGTCTGTCACTTCAGTTTGTTCAAGCCATTAGAAACAGGTGACCATCAAGAACAAGTGAGTGTATGAAACAGCAGATCAGCACTTTCTGCGTTGCACAAATTCACAGCCACTTCGTCAATAGAACTCCTGAAGCACAATGCATGTATTTATGTCCTTGCATCAGTTTTTCCACAATACAATACAACTCACGCCAGCCTAGGAGCAGATCAGCATGTGGACCACCACAAGTTATTATGTTAACTGCCATGGCAACATCACCCCTGCTGATGACCTAATGCAATCAGAGGCAACCTACCAGTCATGTGATGGAAAGGGAGGAATTAAATCATAGGGGCAGCAGATGTACACAAACCACTCGTTGTAATTAAAACTCCACAATTAAAAGCCAAACACAACATGGAGCAAGGGGCATTAAAAAACACAATGGTGTCAAAATGCAGGTTTGAAGATAGTTAAGATTATTCTGTGTGTATCTGTTATACTGTATAGTTGAGGAAAACTTTTAGCATTGCAGGTATTTCTCTCTTGAAAAATTTGAAGCTAACAACATGATGGAGACATTATTGTCTTTATTTTCTGGTCATTAGTCTAATTGCTGCTTAGGCGGTGTGGAAACCAACATACAGAGGGATTCAAAAAGAAAGTATGTTGTGTGTGTGTGTGTGTGTGTGTGTGTGTGTGTGTGTGTGGTATATTCACTCATTAAGGCTGACTTTCTCCGATTCCCACTCCTTGAGTCGCACTAAGCCTTTTGAGCCCCTCACAACTCAATTAAGCCCTTTCAATTAAGCCCCTACATGTGTACATGCCTATGCATATGTGCGTGTGAGTGATCAGATGTTTTTGTGTGTATGTATGTGCACGTTCGATGAGGCCTAACCGGATTGTCCTTCATTAGGGGGTTTCTTCTAAATAGACGAAGGACCCCCAAAGATGCCTTCAGTGAGACAATGGGCCGGAGAAGAAGAGGAGAGAAAGGAGAAACCTGAGAAGGATCTTCTCAATCCTGACCCATATTATGGTGGGCTTTGGCTGTGAACGCGTTTGAATATTTATTACAAATAGATAATCGCTCTGCCTCTTGTACAGTGGATGGGGGAGTTTCCTGTTTGCGCCAAGCCAAATCCTGTGGTGGGAAGGTGGCCAACCTGCTTTATGCCAGTGTGGAGGAATTAGTTTAGACAGTAGAGCTGAGACGCTTGGACTGACTTGTGTGTGTGTGTCACAGCAAGATATTGTTCAACAAGCTCTAAATCTCATAAAAGTGTGTGTATATGAGTGTATGTGAGAGGACTCTAAAGCCTATGAAAGGCTTGGAATCTTGAATTAATACAATTGCTTTTGTGTCTTTCTTGGCTGATGAAACAGTCTCCAGCTCTTAGACAGAAAACATGCAGAGTGACAGCAAGAGCCAGAGGGACACAGAGTGATGGAGAGGAAGCAGAAGGGGAAAGATGATGCGTGTGTGTGGGCTGCATTTCACTTCTGTGGATGCCGACATGTGCAAGCGACATCAGTGTTCTGCATCTTATCATAGGCGCTGATGGTTTAATTAGAAGGACAAGTGTGTGTGCCACTGTTTATCCTTGTCAGGTCCGTGTTTGTGTGCAGGTATACTGTATTAGTGACAATGGACACATCAAGACCCTTAAATGTGTTTCCTCCTCTCTTCTTTCCCTTTCAGCTAGAAGTGACTATTCAGATATTAATTATATCGTCATATCAAATTCTGTTAGACAGCCCACGACGCAGAGTGGGCAGATATGACACCATTTCTTATGTGTAATGCACAGCACATGCTCAGCTAATTTTTATTTGGACAGAAAAGCAGTGATTGATTGTTTTTCCTTAATTGGAACAAGACTATTGCCTTGACACCATCTATCATACTGAAACAGAACTGAAATATTATTTACTGTCCTGTAGCTTCTGAATTGGGTAGCTTTTCAAGAGATGTCACTCCTAAAAGTTACTGATAAAAACACATAAATAAACATTTCTCTGTTCACTATTTTACTCTGAGTCGGCATGACGTTAAACTTAGCTAAGTGAATGTGATGTTTTTTGTGAGAAAAGTTTGTTGCCATGCCTTTAGTTATCATAAATTCAATCAAATCTTATTTCCATATTTTCCGTCCCTCTTACTGTTAATGTTTGATTAAATGTGAGGAGTGGGTGTGGATTTCTTCCTCAAATGAATAATAGCTAACCTCTAGGAGCTGTGAGACTACACGTGTCAAAATGTCTAGAAAAGAGATGGTAATGTTATACATTTTTTTCTTTTTCTTGTTTTATCTGCAACCGTGCTTTATAACCCCAATCAGTTGCCAAAATTCAACAAAAGACAAAGGTGTTAAGTAAACCTTTTGTATCTGGTTGTTGGACTAGTGTCCATGATTAAAAGCACTTTAGGTAATCGCTCCATCCGCTCCTCTTCCTCTTCTTTCTCAATGTTCTTTTTGAATAGGGACTACTACAACCTCCGCGTTAGCTTTGAAGTCCACAAGTTTGTCCCCTTTTGGCTACTGTATTGAAAGATGGCGATGCAACATGGCAGCCTCCAGTTGGGTGTGCCGCCACCTATGTATTTAAAAACATCTAATTCTAAGATACAAGAACGCTTTTATTTGGATGGTATTGTGATTAGACTTTGGTAAAATACGTATTTATGAAAGCAATTCTTGATTTTTGCTAACAAGAAAAACAAAAAAGCTGCACACTGTACCTTTAAGTACCAGGACTGGTTGCTGGTGATGTAAATAGTTAAAGGTTGTCCTCGTGGGGTGTTTTAAGGATACAAACAATCAACACATGATCATTTTGACTGTAAAACATTTTTGAATTTTAATGGCTTTTGAAACAAGACATGGCTAAAAGTTTTGTCCAAGGGTGCTCTATCTTAATTTCTTACTGCCCACCAAAAATGTTGATTAAAATTCATATAGTAATATGTAAATTTATTGGCATTTTACAGGAGTCTGTTTTGTATAAATGTGCATATGAACATGTGGGTCAGTGGCACTACTGATAGCAGTTTGCATGTTGCCATTCCAGTTTTGGTCGCTATTTCAGTTGTTCCAGCTGCTGAAACCACAGCTTATAAAGTGGTCTGAATTTTAAAAATATTATTTATATATCATAATAATATTTATATATCATTACTGGATCTTTTTGGTTGTGTCTAATATCTGAGGACGATGTTTAACCTTATTTTAAGTAATTTATAAATTAAACAATTTTATCTGCTATGATAACTCGGTTTATTTTCATGCAGTCTATGTAGCAAATCAAATTGATGTTTACTTTAAACATTTTTCTAAGACTATTGTAACATTTTGTTATAAAGTGATTAAAGGAAACTTTGCAGCACTTGACTAAATGTACGTTTGGCTGCAGCATGTATGGCACTACATGTCAGCAAAAGGACTACATATGGTGCCTAATTTAGGTCTATTGTATGAGTCTGTATGCATGCTTGCCTACATCTGAAGAGCCACTCTTGCATGTAAGAAAGCTGAAGTCTGCTGTGATTTGAGAAACGGTGCACACGTGTGCACTGGTGTCTTGTTCCACACCTGTATGTGTGTGTGCACATTTTAAAGTGCGTGTATGCGTGTATGTGTCTCACCCGAGGGTAAAGCACTTAAGCAGTGTGTGCCTGAGTCCAAACAGCTGTGAGCTGAGCCAGGCACTGGGTCTGGAGCTGAGATGGAGCCCGCATGGGGAGCACACCACTGAAATATACATGTTACTTGGCCCAAGAGCATCAGAGGAAGGGATGGGAGAAGTTGAGGGACAGGGGGGCGGCACTTTAATGGTCAGTTTAAATGAAAAAAATAAATAAGGACCAAGACAAATATCTTCAAAACTCTGTTGAGTAGTTATGTTTGTCAACAGCTCTGTGGTCAGTCTGCCATTTCAGCTCAGTGGAGACTGTCGGGGTCCACATTGGTCCACTACCCAGTCACTCACTCCTGCTGGACTGGGGAGGCCATTACGACACTCCCCCACAACAGGCTTGCCTGTCAGCCCAACTCCATATATATGGTAATACGATGTGTGTGATGGTAGTGTGTGTGTGCATGTGTGTGTGTGATGGCGATATGTTGGGAGGAGCAGACTGACAAAGTAGCAAGAGTGCAAGCTCTAGGGTCAACTACTGCATAAGCTTTGGCCTGTGCCATGAGTCGCTCCCGACAGGGTGAGTGCATGCATGGTGGTTGAGAACAACACGAACAAGAAGCAAAGTGATAAAGTTACAAGAAGCAAAGGAGAAGATGTGAAAAAGAAAGAAAAGGAAATATACAAAACTTTGATGTAAGGGGTAAAATGATGAGCACCAACTAGATTTTTAAATTGTCGTACTCTTGAACAAAGCTGATACTAGATGAATGTGTCCCTTATGATCTCTACATATGTGGGCACCATTATTTGATGGACAGAATGGCAGGGGGGATGAGGTTGTGTGTGTGTGTTGGTAGGGGGAGGTGTTTGGGCACCCAACAGCCAACCAGGTATTCATAGAATTTCACTTGGATGGATGGATCTCATCACCTCTATCGGCAGCCAGGCGAGAAAAGCACAAAACACCGACACATCCTCAAATCGGCCGCGGCCAGACACCAGCTGGATTTTTGTGATAAAGTTATTTGATTTGCAGACATGAGGTGACTGCAAGTTTTGTCAGGCACTAAGTTTGGCAAAGGGAGGGCGTTTCTGTGAGTAGATGACGGCTCAGGACACTGAAAAACAACTTCTGCACAGCAAAGGAACACTGTCTTGTTCATTTAGGCTTTTTGGTAAAAATTTCAAGGCCATATTTTATTATTGTAATTTGGCTGCTAAAAGTAACTTTAGACTTTGAGTCAGGGCTGGGCGATTAATCGAATTTTAATCACAATTAAAATCTGAGTTTTTTAACTATCATAAAAATGAAATTGTCCGATTATTTTGCTCGTTCGCAGTTTACTCTTGTGCTGTTTTCAGTTGCAAATCGAGCAGGGCTGCGCTCTGCTGCAGACTCCTCCCATAGTCCCAGCCGCTTTGGTTTAATTTAACTCCAGATGCAAACACCTCTGAAGTTATGGGCTGGACACATGGAAGGCGATGTCGCTCCTTCTCTATTAATTTTCTGTGGAACTTGCACGATGAGGCGAAAATCGCTGCCCTCTTCTAGCCAAGCGACAGGCGACATTCGTGCATGTGAAATGTTGCACTCGTTCATGTAGACGTGCACACAGGGGCTTACGACGCGACACAAGGTAATAGAAAAATGTTCAATTTTTGTATGTTGCGACTGAACAATCCACCAGCTCCCAGAGACAGAGAGATAACAAACGTTATAAACAAACATAACTTGTTTTCTTGCCAAAGACCAGCGCTCAGTTAACACAGTGAACAACCCGGGATTTAAGAAACTCATCAACACTTTGGACAAACAGTATCACTGCCATCTCGTCACTATTTTAACCACGTGCCTCTCCCTGCCCTGTATTATGAGTGTTGTGAGGGTGTTATGAAGGACGTGGCTACAGTCCAATGTTTCACCATCGCTACGGACCTGTGGTCAAGCTGCACCATAGAGCCGTATATGATGCGGATTTCAATGTAAAAACAAAATGTCTCCAGACTAATTGACACCGGACCTGATCACACCGGGCAGAACATACAGTAGCTGCTGCTGGTCTGAGCATTATCATTTTTCCCCATAATCGAGTAGCTCTACTTTTAGTCCCAACAAAATTGGGATTTCCTGTAAGTGACCTGGATGATGCTCCCTGCATGAGGCAAGTTTGGTGCGAACTAATGCTAATACTAATCCCCTAACTTTTTTTTTTTTTTTTTAAACAAAGTGTTATCAACTATCTCAAGAAATGTAAGTTGCCACAATTATATTATTTTTATATTACAAATTATAAATAAATCCTTAAAGAAATGTATCAACTGACTTAATTTTAAATTAATTTTTAACTGCAGATGGAACAAAATATTAATACTGAGCCAGCATCCTTGTTAGTCAGCTTTTTTTTTAAGTTGAACAAGAAAACATGCATAAACACAGATCCTTGACATCTGTCCTTACCTTGGTTTTGTTAGGAGGCGTGGAACTGCGACCTTTGTCACTCTGAGAGTGTGTGTTGGTGGGTGGGGAGTGTGTACCCAGGTTGGCTTGAGGTGGAAGACTGCCCCCGTGCTGCTTGGCCCCCGGGGAAACCTGCATGGCCGCTAACTGAGCTGCGTACAACTGCTGCAAGGTCAGAGAGACAGGTGGAGAGACAGACAGGGAAAAGTTGGGTGGGGGAAGATAGGGACAGTAAGAAAGGGAGATGAGTGAGAGTAAAAGAAAAGGGTGGAGAAAAAACAAAGAAGAAAAGGATAACATGAATAAATGAATACTTGAGAGCACACAAAAAAAGGAAAAACTAGCTAAAAAGCTCTGGAAGAAGAGGCCATTAGTGGCCTGGTCTCTTTTTGTGTGACAGAGGGAGATAGAGAGGGACATCTCTACTGTCAACCCCCCTCCTCACCCCATGGGAGAAGCGCTAACAGCCTCTCTGACAGGCTTAGAGATGGCCATGTCCCCTCCAGGTGCATCGTGGGAGAAAGGCAAACATTCTGGCTATCGAGGTCACGCCGGAGAGCTCGGCTTTTCCTCAAGGTGAAAAAGAAAAGTGATGATGGGGGAGGAAAGAGGGAGAAATTTGTAAAGCTACATGCCAGATGGGAGATGCCAGAAGTGTCTGGTGGATCTGTAATGTTTTCTGTGCAGCGACAACAGGCCTAAAAAGCACACAAATGCTATTAAATAGGTCCAAATAAAGATAAATTAATTCAATAACCGCTGTGGGGAACAAAAACAGTTTTCCTTACTCTTATGTATTTAATTAATTTCCAATTAAATTAAAGCATTATGGTGCAAGCTGCTATGGTGTGAACAGTTTCTGGAATATTTATGCAATACCACTGTAACATGCAAAACAGTCTCTGGCCAGTATATCCACAGCAACAGACAGCATAATATTCACAACTTGGAAAGAGCTTCAGTATTCAGAAATGCCTCTTTCCTTCTCAAAATGATCCTGCAAAGCTCAATGACTTTCATGTCAGCTAATACAAATCTCCAAGACGCTGTCTTGTGTTTCTCTGAATTGTTATTTTCCTCTAAAGAGCAACAGAGTGTTTTTTGTGAGAACTGATTTTTTTATATATATATATATTTAAGTTATAATTGTTATTTATTTCTGGTGGACTCATTTTTTGGAAGTAGTTGTTTTTTTTCTTCTCTTTTTGAGTTTAACTTCCGTCCTTCTGTTGGTGCTTGGCTGCTGGCCATCGGCGTCAAACAAAGGCTGGTTTATGCAAATGGACAAGAAAGAGATGCTGTCACTGCTGTTTCTCTCTCCATCTCTCACTGTCTGTTTGTACCTCTCTCTATCTGTCTTGACAGCCACGTTACCTCCTGCTCTCCTCTGCTATCTTAAATAAAGACATTAGTCTCTTTTTTTTTTGTACAAACAAGACAAAACTGGCAGCACACACTCACACAAAGGCATACTTTTGGATAGAGCCTCCGCCTGACTGTCAGTCACTTGTGGCAACAGCAATATTCACACCAACAAAGCAACTGCAGTGTAAAAACATTATTTCTACTCCAGTTCTCCATCTTTTTCTATTGCTTTTATTTCTCAGGTAAGAATCAAAACACAGAGCAAGGAAACTTTATCCCTGATAAACATTATCAGACTTAATACTTAAATACTTCACTGTGAAACTGAGTTTACGAGGGAGAAAAAAAGGGTTTATCACATTTTGCACCTCAGTGTTTTGTCAGGACAGGCATCTGAAAAGTGGAGAATAATAACTGTCTCTGAGCAGTGGATGTGCTTCCTACTGCTGCTGCTCTGTAAACCAGCTGGAGATCAGTTGCGAGTTAAGGCCTTTACACACGTACTCCGAACATTTCGTCCGACTAATTCACACGGAGAAGTCAATGGAAACATTCACATCAGTGACGAATTTACATTTAGCGATTTTGCGAGATTTATCTTTTCGAACTGAGGTCGATTTTTCTTAATATTCGCATCCGACATCCACAATTGACCAATCAGACAGCGTATTGACAGCGTCATCAGAGTCGGTGTTGCGAGCTATGCAAGTGTCACTTCTCGTTGCTGCTTCCTTTAAACTTTGTATCACCGTGGCCGAGCGTCTTATTACATTTGTCTCACAACACTCGTGTGGCAATCAATTGCCAACGAGTTGAATTATTAAAATCCGAAAGTCGGTCCTGAAGCTTTCGTGGTACAGCTTCAGCTCCTGGACTAAACAATTAAACTCCCCAAGCTCCTCTCTCTTCTCAAGGATAGGATGCACCCAGTGTGCTCATATTTTTTTTGGCAGCATCAGCACAATATCGTCGTTGCCTGATGTGATTCCATGTTTGTTTTTCCCACTTTCCGAATAGGTTTTAGAATCTTCATAATTTATTCGCAATTTCGTATCGCACTTGGTGTGCATAGACAAAAACTTTGATATTTCTCCTCTGAATTATTCGCAATATGTGTCGTTTATTCGCAACTGTCCCGGTGTGTAATGGCCTTTACACGAATGCAGCGCTGAGCACCAGCCAGCTAAAATCAGAGCAGCCACCTTTCGCTTGTTTCTCTTCAATTAGCTGCACTGTGCCTCCTACTAAGGAGGTGGAACAGGGGTGGAGGGTGCGATGGGGGGTGGAGGGCAGCTGAGCATGAACACCCCTCACCTCCTTCCTCACTCTACAAGGAAAACCCCCCAAGCGAGTGGACCACAGGCAGTGTGTGTGCATTCTTGCTTGTGTGTGTGTCTGCCATATTCGGACTAGTGGTTCAAAGGCCTCTTTATTTGCGGACTGAATTGAGTTCCATTACAAGGCCAGCTCCTGTCACTCAAAGCCCGCTCAATGGGCCGGCGAGCAATGACACACACAAACTTGCTCACACGTACACACTCATGGTACACTGCAGAGCGTGCCCAGAGCGTCGCCACAACGACATGCATGTCAACAAACAGGAAGTGACAGCGCAAAGCCCCCTGGGGTGACTGGAGGAGCGAACACACACTGCCATAGACACACACGATCACACAATGAATGGGGGTGGGGAGGGGCAAAATTGCATTTGCGGGATGAGACCAAGGAATTTGAAATGTCACTCACTAGCCAGGCATACCGCCGAGCAGTGTGTTTGTGTGTGTGTGGGGGAATTCATTAAGACCTGCTCCTCACTTATTTTTAATCCTCTAAAGTGAAGCCGGCAACATCTGCATGTGTTTGTGAAAGCGCACGTGAACATGTCCAGTGGTCAGTGTGTGCTTGTCACATGACACTCCACCTTCTATGTGTGTGTGCTGTCTGTGCTCCATTGATAAAGGGTGATATAAGACTATTGGTGTTCTGTGACTGAGGACATGGGGGTGATTGTTTGGTATTAGTACAATTGACTGCATGCGTGTGTGTGTGTGGGTGCGTGCTTACTAGCACACAATAAGCTGTGTCCATTCTCTTGTTTTCTGTTTCTCTTATCATCTTAGTCCATGGGGATCTGTGTGTGTGAAAGACTCTCAGTCAATAATCTGCAGCTTTAGTCAGATTACAAACTCTCCTGATCTTTGTTGTCCAAGTTAGCAGTGCTTGAGAGCCATCTGAATGCTATTATTTACATGTCCACAAGGACTATGGTATGGATTTTAACAGATTGCCCTCTGTTTATCACACCAAGTTTGGGATGTTTATTTAAAGAAAAGAAAAAAAAAAACTGATTCTGAGTCAGATGCATCTGACAAAAGCACTGAACTGTCTTTATGATTGTGTTTTTTTTCTGGGTTTGAATCTTTATTCTTCAAGTGTCTGAAACCTCTTTCTGACTAAATGGTGAAATAAATACAAATGCTGCTGTTTGTTTAAAGAAAAATTCCTGTTCTCGAAATAAAGTACTGGATTTATTTTTCTTTGTGCTTTCCTTACAGTAGAGTGTTGGGGGGAAAAAAAAAGCTGAAATAGAACCCTGAAAGAATTTGACTTCATTTTTGCTGAATTGCTTAATAAGAAAAGCTAATATTTTAATAATGCTTTCTAAACTTTAAACGGAATTCCACCAAATATTCGGATGGAAAAAACAAAGTGACAAACTCTGTAGTACATGATCAAGGTGCAGAATTTGTGGAAATACAGTCACTTATCGCTCATTGATTCTTGCAATAACAAAAGTTTCCAAGAGACCTTTCAGGCAGAGGGGGAAATGCAGACACTGAATCAATTCTCCCAACTGAGAAGGCTGGTTAGCTGTTATCTTTCTCTGTCCCAGATAAAGAAACGAGCTGCTCCATTGATTTCTTTTTTACCTTTTCTCATCTGTTCTTCTGTCTATTTCCCTGTCCCTCCTCCCCCTAACCGCCTGTCCGTTGCTCGTCCATCTATGTCTCCGGTGTACAGTGCGGTAATCCAGGACAATATGTTCCAACATCTGCCTCTCCATATGATGCCTAACCCGTGCTATTGACCCTCTTTATGCTGTGTGCACACTTTTTCCTTCCCTCATACATCCACACTTTTCTTTTCTCTACTTACCTCCATCTCCACTCATCTCTCTCTGTTTATCCTCCAGTACTTCTGCCTTTTCATTGTTATCACCAGTCTGTTTCTCTTGCCGGGATAAGTGGATGTTTCTTTTAATTTTTCAACTTACTTTGTCCTGTTAAGTGCATTTGTATGATGTGGATGATACTGTATCAATGATATCAAGGGTCAATAGGGAGCCAGATTAACATGCCCTAATGCACAATGTCACACTCATCCCTCAGATTAAGATGCTAAATGCCAACCTTGTACACTCCAAAGCCTCCATTGCCTTGAAAACCTTCTGTAGAGGATTCTGTGTTAAGCTCCCATTGACTAGAAGAGCTACGCTGCAGATTTCTATGGAGGATGTTAGAAAAGAAGATGATAGAGCTTTAAATCATTGAGATTAATATTTTTTACCCCACAAACTGCACTTAAAGCTGTGCTTTTGAGCAAAGCAGGTCAAAAACCAAGAATTAAAGAAGGCTTTTTCTTTTTTTCAAATTGACAACCGTGGACTGAAATCTGAAAAATGCATTACAAGTTTTAGATTTCATATCTATTATAATTTTACACGTCAGTTTATACAGCGCTGCACTAGTCTATTGAAACTTTTAACTAGTACCGTACTTAACCCTAGAACACTACGTGAGTGGCCATTCAAAACCAATGTAGCGACCAAACACAACTAACCCCATTTTTAACCACACACCTATTCTCTCGCTCGCTCTCTCTTTCTCTCTCTCGCTATATATATATATATATATATATATATAGCGAGAGAGAGAGAGAAGGTTAAGTAGGCTTTGAGATATTATAAAAAAAAAAATCTAATTTAAAAAAGCCAATATATATATATATAATATAGAGTTATAGGTATATGTATGTATGTATGTATGTGTATA